>JAFBJU010000499.1:633319-925511 GCA_016785305.1 Colistium nudipinnis | reverse complement strand
GGTCCCTTGTCGCTCGGACATCGGGAAGTAGGTCAAAGGTCAAAAAGCACAAAAGTGTCTCGCAGTTTCACCCACTGCCCAATGTCCGTGCGACACGGGACCAAGACCAGTGCGTTCAGGGTCCCTGAAAACCCGTAAGTACCAATTTTCATCTTTCTAGCAGCTGGGGGGTTATAAGCCTGGAATAGGGTTTTGGTAACCCATCACAGGTCTATGATGTCTGGTCTTATTTAATATAATCTTTTCACACCATCTCAAAAATCCACAAAAAGCAATGCCGCTTGATGTAAAGCATTCAGTTTCAATGATGCGACGTGTCTAAAGTTTAGGGTCAATTTAAGTTAAGATTGGGTTAGACTTTATGTTACAGTGGGGTGAGTAACTGTTAAGCTTAAATCTCCATGAAAAGGCTGTAAGTCCCTGCATTGGCCTCTGAACTTATGAAGTGTGTGTGTGTGAACGTGTGTGCGTGCGTGTGTGTGTGATGACATTGTGATTCACAAGCGCATGTTATTTGTACATGCGTGTAATGTGGCTATTTGTGGGAGATTACCAAAGGTTAAATGTTTAAGGTCCCTGTCTGCTTGTGTGTGTGTGTGTGTGTGTCTTATCTGCCCGGGGTAGGGTGAGTTTGGGAGGGGACGGGACGGTATGTAGGCCACTCACATCACGCACCACTGGTTCCATTAGACAGAGCTGCATCCACGGGACAGAGGGAGGGTGGAATGGGTTTGGGGGTAGAGAGAGTAAAGAAAATGTAGGTAGTGGAATGAAGAGACAAATGAGAATGAGATGTGTTTAGATGTGTGTGATTTTCTGGCTGAGGGGGGGGGGGGTTGTAGGACCAGTAGAGTGGATTTGGTGAATGGAGGCCTTCATGAATGCATGTTGCCTCTCGCATGCAGATCTTCACTAATAGGAATTATGCTTAAAGGGCCTCAACTAGCAAATATAGAAAAAGTTCCAGATTAAAAGTGAAAATAAGGCAATGTGTTGCATAATATATTTGCTCCATAATTGATCCTTTTTAGATTCATATTCAAACAGGGGAGAGATATTATTCACAGGGTGGTGGAGAGGATACAGAAAAAAGCATTCCTTTTTTTTTGTCTTCCTCTTGCCAGAGCCGAGATGAGTCAGTGGGACTTGGTTAAAGTTCACTGACCTGCTGTTCAGCCTGCTGCCAAATGAACTGCTGCCGGGCCTGCACTGGCTTATCTTGCTTGCATGCTTTTCTAAACCCCAAATCTGTCTTATAAATATAGATTTCATCTGAGTTTATATGAATTATATCTGTTGGATGTGGGAATATCTGGCACCTACTTTTTTTGTCCATTTCTGAGACTTGTACTGTCACACGTGTTGACACATGGATGCTTGTACACCGAGAGACGGAAATAAAATCACCTTCCCTTCCCCTTGGCTCCCTCAAGCGCTAACAGAAGCTCTAAAACCAAGTGAACTCTGACCCGATGTCAGACCTGGTTACCATGGTTACGGCCCCGACTACGGCTTGTCATGGGTTGTTTGTAAAGGAGGCAGGGGACTTGACATCGGTCGGGGCGATGCATTGCGGGGCGAGAAGGTGACGCACGGTCTGCCTCTGTCTTGTTGAAGGACAGGAGGGAGGTGACGGAGGCTGTAACGATGGAACTCGGCCTCCGTTGGATTTCTCACCTTGGAAGACCCCGACTGTGACCTGCAGACAGAGGGAGATGCTGATCAGGGTGACGATGGGGGCCCTCTGCTCCAGCACAGCTTTGAGCTGGGAGGCGTCGGCCATGAGCAGAGCCACGCCCAACATGCTCTCGGCCGCACTCTACTTCTTATTGGCGTAGTGGTTCATGTTGAGTGGGGCCGGGCCGGCGGGCCAGGCGTCCGGAGTAGAGGCCTGGGGAGAGACGAAAGTAATTGGCACGGAGAAATAATGTTTATGGCTTTGAGATAGGGCCTGGAGAGGATGGCGAAGGGATAAACAGAGGGGGCACGCTCCGCTGCGCTCGACACTCCCTACAGAGCAACGCGGCAGCATGTAATCCGCTGCTTCCTGTGCATTGATGGTGAGGATCTGGTTGTCCTAACCCAATTAGCACAACGAGCAGCTATTGCAGAAGAGTGACCTTTGGAAAAGAGAGTCATAAGTAAAGTGAGGAGATAGTGGCGCACTGGTAACCCATTAGACATGACACGGTCCGCCTGTGCAGGGTTCAAGGCTTCCCATCACATTTGGGGATCAACAAGCACTTTTTCTTCTTCTTTGTCTAAAATCAAAACAGATTAGACTGCACGTGTTGCTGTGAGTGGCACTTTCAGCTCCTCTTTTACTACTTGTTGACTTTTCAAATTAAAGCAGTGAGTCTGACTCTCTGCCGTCTTGTGAGTGACCCCATATCGCTCCCGCTCATATCACTGTCTCTTGACGCAGGATGATTAACATTGGAACTTTTAAATCCTGTTTTTTTCTGTGACAGGAAACCCATATTGTGTGTCTAGGCATTACACACACGGAATATTATGCACACAATATAATAAGTATACAGAGGAATTCAGATGTAACAACTAAAGATATTTAGGAAAAATAACACTTTCATTTAATTTGCTTTCTGATGATTCTTGTGTGGGCTGATTATGTAACAAAAGATTTACTTGGTATTGTGCGCCTGTGTGTGTCCACTCCCTACCCGGTGGACTCTGTGCTGTGACACAACACAAAGCAGGCCACTTGATTCTGGATAAATAGTGCCTTTATTGATAAATAGGAGATAAGTGCATTTTAACATCTCATTCATATCTCCTTGTGGAGCACTGGGAGCAAATGAAGAGGCCACTTGGACCTTATGTTCGGTGATGCTTCGCTATCACTTCGGCGACTTTGTTGATTCAGTCGTGTCAAGGCCAAAAACCCCATTCGCTGCCTGTAAACATAAAGTAATCAGCAGACACGCGGTGTTTTCCTCGTCACTAAAGCCTCCCCTTTTTCTCACAACACACCCCTGCAGCTGCTGTAAGCATCGAGACAAAAAAAAAAACCTGACCACAGAGCTGGTGTGAACCGTCTTCGCTCTGTTCCAGGGATACTGACAAATAGCGAGCGAAGAGCTGCACCCTGTAATTTTGCGAGAGGGTCGGCTTCAGGCTGAATCGCAGAGTCAAAACAATCAGTTGGCTCGCTCAAGTTGATGTAGGAGAGGGAGGCCCAAACCGTACCAGAGCCGTGGTGGCGGAGACGAAGAAGAACTTGTACTCTGGTCACTGTAATTAATTTGATGAGCTGCCTTTTTTTTGTTGTCATGCATGTGATAGCTATTGGATAAGCCATGTTTAATTTTCCTAATAAGCCGTTGCTTTGTCGGACATGGATTTCTTGCTTCACAGGCCAGGTCCTGCCTTCAGCACTGTATCTACCAGATTAGATTCTATCATTTGGCATGGCTTCATGAGAGAAGCATCCAGAATACCTTCGGAAACGTCTCTAAAGGGTTTCTCCAAAACCTTTTCACTCGGAGCCATCGGCACGGCTCGTATTGAACAGCTCTTCGGAGCATGTTTCATTCCATTGCGTGGGACTGGTGGAGTGCCCTTGTGACTGTGATTTGTGCCAAACGCCACAAATGGCACACTGTCATGACATGTCAGGGTCAGCCATTCTGCTCTCCGACACAGGCTTTTCAAAGAGAGCCTTTTATCCCAGAGTCAACAGACCACGGTGAGATAATGCTTGTTGCGAGATCGCAGGTTACAGTCAGTATGTCTGGAAACACGGCAAATGCAAAAAGCAGAGGAAAGATAGTGAATATTGGCTTTGCACTGTGTCAGCATGGACCCAAATGCAATTCTGATCTAGCCTTTGATATGTGTAACATCTAGTTTCCTTATTTTAAGAAATAGAGCACTTGTCTGTCACCGGTCTACGGATCAATCCTCATTTTGCACAATGAAAAAACAAAAGGCCCTCATTAAGGAAATCATTCTGTGCTCGTCCGGGGTTTCATGTTTATTTCTGTGATGAATTATTCACACAACATTCCTGGTCTGAAATAGACTCTGGGGACACATGTAGAAGAGAGACGAGGAGGAGGAGGAGGGTGCGTGGGGAGGGAGGAAAGAGGGAGAAAAGTTGTCGGAGTTAACTCCAAGCTATGTTGTGAAAATGATGTGACGGAAATGTATTCATAAAGGATCTTCAACGGATGTTGACCAAAGTAATCTACTGACAAATACAAATGATGCATTTTATGATGGAATTGCATGAATAATTGGTTAATACTTGGAACTAGTCATGTTAAATGAGATTCTATTTTGATCAAATAAATAATAAGCAAAAATCACAGTGCGAAGAACACGTAGCAAAGATAAATAATGATAGAGAAATCGTAGCTACAAGACATATTCACAGTCAATTCTGAACGGCATTTAAAAAGTAAATGAAAGAGAACAATCTGATACCGAGTGCCTCAGCATTTGCCCGTCTGGTCACGAGAAAAGGAAAATGCAATTCCCTTTTAGATTTTACCTGGATTGCGAATGGAGAGGGGTAACTGGGCTGAAACACGAAGGGGCTTGCAGGTTCAAAACGGAAAGCGATCAGTCAAAGCAGGTCCGAGAGCGAAAAACAAATAAAAGACTGTTTTCTCAGATTCACAGCCAGCCCTTTCGCTCTCACCTCCTAGGTGGATAAAACTATAACCATAGCAAGATGAAACAGCTGTAAGCTCTAAATTATGGAGACTGAAGCATTTTCATTGTGTATTATTCAAAGTTTTGGCCGGCTCCCAAGCAAAAGGAATGAACTCATTCAACTTGCACACCTAATCCTCATCTTTTGCCATTTTCCCACTTCGTTACACGAAGTGATACGGTGCAGCTAAATACCGGCCTGTCACTTACGGTTGCTTTGAACCACTAAGCTCAGTATCTGACATGTAGAAAGCACTTTGCAGCAAGAAGGCATGACACCACTTAAGACATGGTGAGACCCTGCTTTTATTGTTGAGTTAATCGAACTTGCTACTGTTTAGCAACAAGATGAAAACGCAAATCAACTCTCAGCTGCAACTGTATGTGTTTTCCCTTATATGTGTATGTTTTTTTCCCCCCCCTTATACATCAGCACTTCCTCTCTTCCCATCCATCACGTCCTATCAGCAGCCTCCCTCCCTCACTCACCTCAAACTCTGGCTCTGCTCCAGAAGGGGATCGACCCAACTGTAAATCTAATTTCTGTGATTCTCTGTAGGGCCTTTGGGTTTTTACGGCCTCACACAGTGCAAAGCAAACATGGCCGTTTCAGATCATACACCCTATCCGATTTTAGCCTTCAGAAATCCAAGTGTGCAGTCATGCTGAACCAAAAGAAGACAAAAGAACCAGTTCAAGAATGTGCTGGAGCTGTGCTGTAATCTGATCCAGAATCAGATTGGTCTTAGGTTTCAGGGTAACATAGGCACAGATATTGAAAGCCTGTGGGGAGCCCGCATATAAGATCTTCACTGCGCAAAACAACGGCCATGGATTGATTCCGTTCCTATTGACTCACACTGGTGGGAGACACATTGCAAATGAGACCAATTGCTCATTTTATTGAGCGTAAGGGCATTACATTCTGTATCTGCTGGCTGAGCACTAACAGTCACAGGGAAGGATCTGGCTGCCGGGGGCCTCTCCTTCTCTCTCTCTCTCTCTTCCTCCCCCCTTCTTCCCCAAACACAACAACAAACACACATCTATCTGAATGATTAAATGGTGCTATTCTGACAGTGACTATTGAGATGACACCGCAGACTCAATTTCCTTGCCCTGTAAAACCAGAGGCAGCTTTGAACTACCTTATATTGTAATTACTTGTCAAATGGCAACTTCAATCACCACATAAAACACGATAAACACTCCTCGTCCTGCAAACATCTAGCCGTGGCATGCAGCGGGAACACATTATGTAAAAATGTATTATTATGTATGTGTGCATGTGTGCATGTGTGCGTTTTAGCCAGTGAAATGGAAACAAAGGGGGGACATTCATTATTTATAAGGTCACTCAGGTGTCAATGCTTCACTCCTCAACTGAGCCAGGCTTACATCCGATCCAGCATGCCTGCCACGGACATGTGGCTCTCTGTTCAAATGTTTAACCTTAACTCACATAGTTCTGTGTTCAAATACATATGTTACAGCATCTTCAGATGCAACACAGAACATATAGTTTCTCATCTTACATGGATACTTGAGATAATCACCTTGCAGTAAAACGCAGCATTGCCACGCCCCTTGAACAGATAACTGCACTGAATTCAATTATATTTACCTCCTGCTCATTTTGTCATTTCATCTCTTCTCTTCTCTTCTTGCACTTGACTATCCCTTGTTGAATTACTGTATGTATCCACCTTATCCACAATAAGCTTCTATTTCTTCTATCAACTTAACAATGTTTGTAAGAATACAATAATAATAATTAAAACTCTTGAGAAATACTGCATCCCAGCTATAGTCTAAATGTGTCCACCCACAACTTTAATGACCATATTCTACATCAGTCATCAGTCTCATTCTGGAATTTAGCATTCCAATGCAGTATTTCTATATTTTCCTCAATTAAAAACATGGGTTTGGGTATCTCACCTCAGTCCCACTTCTCCTGTTGCTGCTGCTGCTGCTACTGATGTTCATCATTTTCCTATGACTGCACCCCACCTGCAGGCTGCAGCTCAGAGAAGCTGATTTGCAAAGTGGATCCCACAGAAAGGGCAGGGAGTAGACCCGCGTGCATATAGGAAACATATGCCCATGCAGTTATTTTATCGCGAGGCCACCGTGAATATTTCAGCACTAAAATTGTCCTGTGCGTAAGAAGGGAGTGGAAGACACACACGTGATTGATCAAATAAAAGGTATGAGATATTTGTTTTCTTTCCAGATGATGTATTTATTGTGTAACGAGTGGTGAGTCTTTGTTGGTGCCGAGTGCGTGTGTGTCCGTGTTGCGGCGGTAGTGTCCCAGTGAGCCGTGTGATTGGACGACCGCCCCCCCCCCCTCCCGGTCGTTACCAGGGGCGTGGATCCACGGCGGGCTGAATGAGAAGCTGGTCGCCGGTGTGCTGCATGTTAACCTGATGGTGGAGGAGCGATGACCAGCGTGAACGGTCGCACGCGTAGCTCCGTCTCCGGCAGCTAAACTAGGATTCCCCGTGTGTGTGTATGTGTGTGTGTGTGTGTGTGTGGCGGCGGCGGCTCTGCACCGACACCCTCCTTACAAAGCGGCCGCGGAGCCGCGGGGACTGGCGGCGTCGCTTGCCGCTGATTCGGCCACCGAGCGGAGGGATGCGAGCAGCCGGGAGGAGATCACTGAAATCCAGCCCGTCATTTTTTCGCCTCTTCCACCTCCTATCTCCACCACCGTGTCTGTTTTGTGTGAGCTAACGGCGGCTCGCGCCTGGATTTGTTTGCGGTGTTTTCGGTGAGATAAACGAGGATTATATGCAAATAGGGCGTTCTGCCGTGGCTAACATTAGCTCCGTAACACTGGACCTGGCAGGTCGCCGTGTTTGGCTAGCCCGAGTTTAGCAGCGGTCGATTTTCATCTCTTTGTGAAGTAGGTAAGAACCGTGTCTCCTCAATGTAACTGCTATGTGAGCTTTTGGACCAATATTTGTATAATTCCCATGCCTGTGGTAAACTTAATATTCTTAAATGAACTCAACGCCGATTATAATTCACTTCTGAAATGTATAACTCAACGGTCATTCGTGTTTTAGAAACGTTTTTCCCCTGTCACCTGAACCACGGCGAGGGTTTTTTAAACTCCTGGGCGTAGTTGAAAATCCTGCGCTGATTTTATCCACCTGCTTTTTATGGCTGCACGCAACTAACCGAATTACCACATCGCGACACGCTTTAAAGCGTCACCATGGCGTTGCATTCCCCGGGAATTGTTGGATTGTGTGTCACTAACTGGCAACGTGTCTTTTGCAGCTTTTTTTTTACACGGGATGAGAGCTGGTGGGTGCCATCCATCCCCGTGTCGTTAGGAGCCTCTGCTGGTGAACTGCGTCACCGAGTGGGCACCACAGGGATCCACCTCTCAGTCTGCACGTTGGGAAGTCAAGCCATGGCACGGATGACCTGGAAACCGAAGTGACTGCACTTGTGAATCGCGATGGAGCCGGAGCCACGTTCCAACACCGAGGCCCACCAAGAACTGAAAAACCCACCCCTGCCCAACTCGCAGTGCAATCAGGCCATGGGTGATGGCATCACGGACCCGGTGGGCTCGCTGGTGAGAGGTGGCAGCGACCCCAGCGCGTACCCTTCCTCCAGCTACCAGAGGATCGTGCGTCAGAGGTTCATCCGGAGGAGCCTGTGGTTCTCGGACACGGACGAGCAGACCTTCGAGGCACCCGAGTGCGACAACAGGCGCAAGATCCTCAACATAGACACTATGCGCACAATAGTGGATAGGACTCGGGGGACAAGTTGTGGGATTCAGGAGGGGTCCAGCACCGAGAGCCAAGGTAGACAGAAGGACAGCGCAACAGAGAGCGCCAGTGCCGACGAGGAGAAGGAGAAAGGTGGGGACGCGTTAAATGTGACTTGCAGCGATGGTGCCAAAACTGCCGTCAAGGCAGCAAGCGAGGAGAACGAGGAGGAGGCCGAGATGAAGGCTGTCTCCACATCTCCTGGAGGAAGGTTCCTCAAATTTGACATAGAACTGGGGAGAGGCTCCTTCAAGACGGTCTACAAGGGCCTGGACACGGAGACCTGGGTGGAGGTGGCCTGGTGTGAGCTGCAGGTAAGCTACTACAGCTGTCCGTGTGCGTGTGTGCGTGTGTGTGTGTGTGTCTGTCTCTCTGTGTGTCTCTGGGATTCCCAAACACAGTTCCAATTACGTGTACACAAATTAAATCCAGTATTCCCTCTTATAGGTTTAAAAATGTCCTTATACTAGCAGAGGGATGTACGAGACACTTTAAAAGACCATATAATTATGTTTCAGACATTTATAGATATTTTAAATAACCATCACATTTGTAAAAAAATTTTCCATTCATCTTTAATTTATGTTTTGCAGAGGAATGTCTCACAGGAAGCCCTCTCTTAGTGCTGTATGTCGGTGAAGGTTCGCACATCACAACAGCATAATGGTGATGTCTGCAGGGAGCTGTCAATCACCCAGGGTCTCGTGGGGGAGTCCGCTAAGCTGCGAATGGGTTACCGCTGAATTTTAAATGGTTTTACACGGGAAATGTGATTGACAGGCACGAGCTGCTGACGTAGGTGCGCCCATCACCGCTGAAGTGCGGCGACCAGCAGTTTTGCAAATGATCAAGGAGAGTCTATCTGGTCTTGCGTTGCACAGACGCAAGAAATTCACCAGCTTAGACTGTGCAAAGGTATTAACTCATTATTTCTGTCCTTTGGAGACTGTAGCAGGGATTACCTCTCCCTCTCTCTCTCCCAGGAGGCTTAAGGGGGACTACAGTAAGCATGACTGGCCCCCTCAAAGAAAGCGGTGCTGTGATTTGTTATTCTTTTAGCCTTCAGATTAAAACGGTAAAGGACTCGCTTTACATTCATCCATCCTCCGGTTTTCTCTTATCATTTGGCCAGCTGAGAATGTCATGAGGCTGATTACACTTATTGGAGGGGACAGTGTGGAGAGGGCGCCCGCGTGCGCTCTCTCTCTTTCTCGTCCACGTGTTATGAGCCGTGCTGCTCGCTGCATCCCTCCCTCTGTGCAACAGGAGGTAGGCAGACAGGAAGCAGCTGAAGTGCGTTGTAGCCTGCTGGGAAGCGTGTGGCGGTCCTGTGGCATGGGATAGGTTGCTTAGCATCCCCGAAAAAATGCACTGTCAAGTGACCTGAGCGACCAAAGCACGCAGGCTGAACCTGTTTGGTACGACGCATCCCAAGGGAGTGACGCAGCTTAACACTGGAGTGAACTTTCAAGATAACGTGCCATTGGCTAGGAACGAATAGAGATACAGTGGTACTTGAGAGACACATCAGGATTTCATTGGGATGATGACATACACAAGTGAGCAATTATCCATCAACTTGGCTCAGCAGAAAATAAGGTGTGGAACAAGAATCATTAGCAGTATTTTGTTTTTTTTCCCCCAGTGAGACATATTAAAACTCTTTTAATGGTCAATCCATAATTGCTGTTAATCACAATACACGGCCATGATACTTGTGTAGTTGCTCTCTTTACATTTTCTTTTCTTTGAGCCGAAAATCTTTTAATACTGTCGACATGAAACGAAACACGTTGCACACTCAAGATAGGTCCATTTGTATATCGACCAGAGCAGTGTGTAATCTATTTTTGATGAATCCTGCCTTTATAAAAGTAAACAACTAAACGAGTTTATGGAAATGATTGTTTATTCTAGCTTTGGGGTTGTGTACAGTTTGCTCCAAGGGGCCTTATTTGAATTTTCTGAGTGTATGGTCTGAAAAGGAACTTTTGCGTGGGTAATGGATCAAAGTTGCAGCACCATGTGCATTCTTCAAAACGATTGTACTTATCCTCTCGGATAGTCGTTGTGGTGTTTGTTTGTATACTATGTGATAAACCAATCGGAGTGCTATGTGGAGTGGGATAGCTTGTACCTTGGGTTGATTACCACCATAATGGTGGATTTGCCAGGTTATAAGAGTTAATGCCTCTGCTCTGGAGACAGGTCTGCTGTGTGGGAGTAGTGAACACCGTGTGTGCACATTTTGCACCTGCCCATGTAGGCACATATTACCATCTTGATTACAGTGATGTACCGTACCAGACCTTAGACTCAGACTAGTGTTTTGCTGGTCAATCAAGCAATGGCTTGCCACTTACTCAGGAGAGTCTTGCACCAACAGCGCACCTGATCACATCTCACCATAAGATCATAACACCCATGGATGGTCATATGGGACATATTCAAATATACTTTTTTTTTTTTTATTTTACATCGAGGACGGCTTCTTTGACAATGAAAAGTGAACTGAGTATTGATACAAATACATACGTTGGGTAATAAAGTAGCTTCAGAAAACTAAATGAACGAGATAAAAGTTTGCAGTAAATGTCATCATCGATCGATCACTTCTCCAACTTTTGTCCTTTCACACAAAAATAGCTTCTCTCTCTGGTGATTTACTGCAGACAATTGTTGAACGTCCTTAAACAGCTATGGTTTGCCATAATATTTTTTTTCAAATCTATTTAGCACATTTTATGCATGTTTACCCGTCAGTGCTGCACTTAGGTGATGACGGTATTGCGTGTCATTGCTGAGTACACTGTGGTAGAAAACAGGGGAAGCTTTGTGTGTTGCGCGAGGCAAAGTAGATATGACTGTGATTTTCCACTGTTTTCCCCTTCTTCAAGTGGTCACATGCCTCTCTTGCCTAGAAATTTTAATCTGGCAATATGTTTATCCCCCCCCAACCACCACCACCACCCTCCCTCCCTGCCTCACAACACTGCCCCTTTCCTCCCGTACCCATCTCCCCCACATCTCTGTGTCTGTGCCAGGCTGCTGGCATAACACATATGGTCCTGGCTCAGGCAAGGATGTTAATCTGAGAGAACGAGAGCCAAGCCTGTTGTGAGTTTTTCATTGTCAAGAAAGAAACGCTTCTTTTGCGTCTTGTTTGCCTTTGCCTTGTCTCATTCTATCATTGCTCTATGGAATTTATTTATGTTTTAACTTTGGAAACTTCCTGTTTCTGCCAGTTGTGGCTTTGTGTATAGATTTTTATCTCCGTGTTGAACACTGTGAGCGCACTTCCATATGCAGTGTACACTTCTGATTTGGTGCAGACGCCTCTGTGGTATTTGGTAGAGAGACTGTTGCAGAGATTAAATCTGGTTCTCAGAGATTGTGCATGCGCAGCTCGCGATGATACCATGGCATCGATATGAAGCTGCCTGTCTGTAGGTATTTCTTAAAGCAAACCGCGCAAATGACACCATGCATCACTAGTTCCATATCTTTGTTCTTAACCCTGGATTTTTCTGTTTGTGTAGATTAGATGGAGTTATGTTATTGATGGTGATGTGCTTTTTAGCATAGCTAATGGTTATGTATTTGGTTTAACATGTAAAAGCCAGCCGTTAACAACACCCCTCCCTTTACTGCCCAGATGAAAAAAAGTTGGAGAAGCCCATGTGGATCATTGGTTACAGCCCATTGGCTCTTGGAGGCCCAGGAACGGAGGGGTGGCCAGACCCAGTGGCTGTAGATAACCTTGCCTTATCAGCGGGGCCCATCTTCAGGCATGGCAATTTATCGTCCTGATGGACAAAGGACAGGCCTGTTAGGGTCGTAACAGTAGGTCCACGGAAGGGAGCGAGCAGGGACCACACTTAGGAGAATATAAATCTATACAAGACTGTCATTAAAACATCACTAAAACAATTTGCACAGTCAAAAAATGTTACGTTTTTGTGTCATGTCAATTGTTCTTCCTTATAAGATTAGACTAATATGAATGCCAAGTTGAGCATCACAATCTTAGAATTCCTCAGAAGGGTGTTAAGTACATTACCCTCCCCGGGGGGTGGCTGTGTGTAAAAAGGAAAATCTATCGAACAGTGTAGCTCAGAGTTGTAAAACCTGAGCATGTCTCATCTATTAAAAAGCAGCTTACATAAATGTATACTGTATAACCTGTGCGTTAGCCCAGTCAGACAAAGTACGCCCCATCCACGTTGTTTAAAATCAATGACAGGAATTACATTTTCCAAAAAAATATTTTTTTACTTCGAGCTAATTTATGCCTTGTGCTGATGCTGAGGTTTTGTAAACTCACTGCCTGCTTTAGTAGGTACATGTGTAATATCTAATGTGATCCAGTACAACATGAAAGTCTACTTATCAAATATGACAATGCTCAGCTTTAATTGATAACATCAGATGAATAAAAAATACGTTTTTATTTATTATTTGGGTTGCAGTTTACAGTGGAGCTGAACTGCATTTCTCTGAGAGCTAAATCTGCTGTTAAGCATAAGTGGGGGAACAATATGAGAAACACATTTCAGTATAATTCAGTCCACCGCAATGCCCAATAAGAACTACATCTGAGTCATAAATATATATTGTGACATTTCAGTCAGCACCACTTTAAGTCCTTGATAACAAAACATTATGACCCTATTAAATGTACAGCTCTACTGTGTGGCATCAGATAGGCCATGTGTTCATACCAAGTGGCCGGAGAGCATTTTCATGTATGCTGAGCAAAAGGCCATTTGAACACATTGGCGCACATGCCACTTGTCGTTGGACTGTGTTGTCATAAAGTACGAGTATAAAAGCGTTTATGTAACATTTTCCAGTATTCAGAATGGTTGTGTAAGATGTGTTGAGGCTGAAAGAAGCATACATATACAAAGTGGTATTATCTGTTTGATGTAGCTCTTAACATTCTGTAACTTTAAAGGTGACAGTTACTATTACAGAGACGCTAATTCTAGTTCTGTATTTCGGTAATCAGCTCTGACCTATTATTAGGATCTGTGTGTGCCCACTCTTCCTCTTTTCCAGTGCAATGATTGCATTTGGCATGTGTTTTCAGAGTTGAGGTTTTCACACTCACATTACATTTAAGTTGAACTAATGATTTTTTTTTTTTCCCCAGCCCCTGTTTGGTCCGAAACAGCAATTCCAGCAGTATATGTGCCCAATGCGTATATGTGGGTTCTTCAGTCACAACAGTGGTTACTGAGAAACCAACAGTAACACCTACAGTGCACCTGAAACCATGACCCGCTTAAGATTTAGCTAAATGGCCTTTGACCTCCCTCGTCCTTCCCTCAACAATAGGGACGTGTCACAACGGCTCATTAGGCCTTGTAATCCCTTTTGGAATTTAAGGAGGTTATTTATTATGAAGGAAATCTGGAGCACTTTTCTATCCCGGTAAAGCTTCCTACTTAGGCTCTATGGTATGATGACAGGGGCTACTTTTGAGACACACTCGGTTTGCCCTTCTGCATCACTAAGCTGTTTACGTAACAATAAACAAAACACAAATGGCCACACTGTCGCACGCAGACTTGGGTCACTGTAATGCTTTTCATTATGCGCACATGTGTGTTGCTCCCAGTATTTGTCCGGGCCTTACAATGAGGCCGCGCTGGTACCAATGGTGTGACCGAATGAAATGTACATTCTAAAAAAAAATAATAATAATAAAAAAATTGAAAATTAGGAAGACTGACTAATTCAGCAATAAAGCCCATTGTGTTAAATTTCCTTGGCTGCATCAGATGATGACATGTCAATGATTCCATCTTGTGGTAATGTCTGAGGCTGTTATTAGTCGTGCTTTTGCACTAGAATGACTTGCACTAAAAGGGCTTCGTGCTATGAGGTTCACCAGCAAGAGAAATAATGGAGAAAGGTTTTTGTGTTTCTATGACGGATGGATGTACAACTTGTATTTTGCATGAGCCCAGTGGAGCATCCGGGAAGGCATTTATTGTAGATTTGTCATTTTGTTAAAAACATGTCACCCTCTAACGGAACCCGTTGGTCTCCTGTAAACCTAGCTAATGTTAGTGATGTGAATTCTGAATTTAGCTACCGATCGCATTTTTTTTAATCTCCCGAGTTTTATCCTACCCACCAAAATTGCAAAAGTACCAATTGCAGTAAGTGTTGGCAGTGATGAATTGAACGCAGCATTCTTGAAATTCTTGTGTTTTAATTGGTGACAGAGACTGGTTTTTGGTCAAAATTAAGAAGCTGCTTTCGAACTCTCCTTGTGGGGAGCGGAAAAAAAGGCTTGCTTGTGCTTTGGCTGTGTGGTGTTTGGGTCAGAGATTTATGCTGAATAAAGAGTGTCTCTCTGGCTCCGTGCCCCCACACTGCAGCAGCTGATAAAGTGGTATAAGGCGGGTAACTGGCCACGCTGCCCACCTCGCCTCAGGACATCTCTACCAGCGCACCGCGCTCCTTTGCCTCGCCCCGGCACCGAACATCCTCGTTAGTGTCCTATGTGCATCTATACACGCGCTTTCTGGCTTGATCCAGTACAAGCTGGCTTGGTTAGGCGTTCGTCATCGAGATGGGCATTGAGCCAATTGGTGAATATTTGTATAAAGTCCAGAACAGATGGGTGAAATTGCCACCCTGGGTATCGTAGCACCTCAGCTATTTGTAGTTGGTATGATTTTTACAATGTGTCTGAGTATCTGCATGTTACCATGAGGCCTGAAGGATTGTGTGTGTGTGCGCGTGCGTTAAACATGTCACCACCAGCTGTTGTGCCTTAGGTTCTGCTGGGCACACTGGTTAATGCTGCTTCCTGTCAATAATACCCAAAGCCCTGTTGATTACGAATGAAAAAGACAAAACTTGACCTAGTCATCTCGTTGCTAATGTCTGAGGTTCTTTGGTTGGTAACTTTCTTGACATCACTTGCCAGTGTGAGGAACCCATTGCCTGTATAAGGTTTAAAAAAATAGGTGTAATTGCGATATATACCTTAAAATATCCTCTACGGCATGACCTCTACAGCATGATGCCTCAGCAAATTTCAGGTTTTGTTTTCATAATATTGATATCAGCGTCGGGCACTAAAGAAAGATGTGACCAGTCATCAGCAGCCTTAGTTTGCATAAGCAGCATTAGTCTTAAGAGGAGGCGAATGTGTAATTTTGCCATTTTTGTTTCAGTTTTCAGTGTCAAAGGACTGATTGTGAGCCTACGCCTTCAGTCTGTGACAGGAAAGAGGTTTACAAGGGGTTTGAATGCCCTAATCCACATTGGCCAACACCTGGTCACAATCGGCCAGACCCACTCATACTTCGTTCCTAAACAAACTGAGGTGCATTTCACCAGGAGCCACTTTGGGTGAATTCCATTTATAAGCATAACAGTGATATTTCCCTGGTTCTGGTAAAAAAAAAAAAAAAAAAAAAAAGGGCTGTTGGGGTGTGGTAGTGTCTGTCATGCTCCTCATAGTTTTTCTGAGATCATTCCTTTCAAATCCAGACAGCAAGAGTAGTCATTTGCTCTTAGACTCCATTATTAACTGCAGTCATTGCTTAATATCTAAGTGGTTAAGTGTTATTTGTTGCTATCTTTTAGACCCTTTCTTGACAGGCTTGCGTGTTAGGTGCATTGTTTTTCCCTCCTTAATCAAGCTTTTCCTTGTTAAAAATATCATACCGTGCCAGAAAACATAGCTTTGATTTAGTGTGCTAACATGACAGAAATAACAGAGATAACCATCACAAATGCTGACCAAAACCTCCTGCAGTCGGGACTGATGGGAAGAAATTGCGCTAAAGGCAGTGTGCTGCCTCATGGCTCTTTTGTTGCAGCAACGGAAGCTCTGCAATAGTCATATGTTAATGTTATGCCAGGGTGGCCGAGAAAATTAGCATACCTTCTTCAGCCCGGCAACCGGGGTCATCCTCATTGTTGAAATGTCTCACGAAGCTGTGAATAAGATGCAGCTGTTGTGGTGATGGTCTGCAGCACTTGGGCGTCCGTTTAAGACCATACCCCTGCACAGATCAATAAAGCATCATTATTGTTATCATTGAAAATATCACTGAAGCTTCTTCATTGCTGTGTTAAAAGATGAGACTAAAATCGAGTTGGTGTGTGAATGTGTGTGTGTGATAAATAGGTTTTCTAATTGTGATTATGAGAAATCTATTTTTTTTTTTCCCCCAAAATGAGACCTTGGGTAAAATATGTTCTTTCCCAATCTACACACATTTTGTAAATGCCCATTGAGTATGCAGGGTGTAGCTGTCTAGGTTTTATTGAAGAATTTACTGACAAGTTGTTTGGATATAAATCCCTGTCACACTATTGTTACTAGCTCCAAATGTTGCCAATCTCCTCCTTGTTAACGAAGGAGCAGGAGAGAGGCCAAGTCAATGAGCTAAAACAGAAATTGTAATTAGGATCACAATGGAGTAGGACTAATGTAAGAGTGAGTGTAATTTAGCCTCCATAATCAGGACTACTGCTGGAACACGGTACTCTCCTGATACATTTGGTTCCCAGGCTGTGCCTCTATCTATTTCATTGAACTCTAGGTTTAAACATGTGATATTTGTCTCCTCAGGGGTTTCTTCCACCTTCTTAGCTTTACCATTAATATCTAGAATTGTTGTCATTCTGTGGATCAATTCAGGTCAAGGATGTCCAATAATATTATAGTCCTAAATTTATTTTCTTTTTATGTGCGTCAAATCAGATAATTCCATCAGTACACACTAATGTGACATACCTATGTATAAGTTGTTGTGTGTGAAATACATAGCCATAAGGAAATTATCATTTCATTGAACAGAGATGAACGGTTTTCCGGATTGATCCAGTCCCATACTTACCCATACGTTACAAAATACGACTCTGGAGATTTATTTAATGTTTATTTTTGCTTTCCCATGTTTTAGAATATCCTAATTGTTAGTCTGGGTGGTGGATAATAAGCCGCTGCTTTGGCCCCATCAATCCCTGTGCCGCTTTTCCACAACTTTAATCAAACAATTAGTGTCGTTTCTGTGGATGGGAAAACTCATGCAGTTTTTGTTTTTATGCATCTGTTCTTGTCAGGAATTCCAATTTAATGTTGAATCTGTTGACATGCTTGCTGAGCTCCCTGCTGTCAAAATAGTAAAATTAAGTCCAATCTTCCAAAACTGATTATACATGAAGGTGGATTTGACAGATTTGTGTTGCATGACATGAGTTTTTGCCTCTTGTCTTCGTGACTCTGATGACTTTCATTCGATTTTTAGAATTGAACAGTGAAACAGCTAGAACCTTTCATATGCATAAATGCTGTTGGTTCCTTTAACAGGAAACTGTAACACATACTGCTATTCTCTTTTTACCCACGGATCTGCAGGTAAAGTAGCTGAGCTGGCAAGCTCGACTCTAAAAGAACTCTCTTTAGTGCTTTCTACTTAAATGGACAATATGCTATAAGGTGACATGTGACACTGATTTCCACACATAGAGATGCAATTACACGGTGCGTTACCCCGCAAAGTTTCCAGGACTAATATTTTAATCTATTACCTGTGTCCCTCCAGAGGCCCACGGTTTTTGTTATCTCACTCCGATATACCGTATTTGTGGTGATGCATGAGCCGCCAGATCTGGGGAACTAATAGAGTTCAGCACACAGATGTAGTGGGTGGCAGTAGAGTGGAACGGAGCTTTATGGATTGCTTCTTGCTCGTGTCACAATCCATTTTTCTGTCCCTGCTCCCCAGTATGGCTTTCTTGTGTGCATGTATAACCTCTCCTGGGCGGATCCACACTCTGCTGTGGCCAGCTGAGCCTTAAGTAAATGGCAAAGACTTGATAGGATTCTGAAAAAAAATACACACACAAATACTAGATGCACCCTCCGCAGCACTGCTTTATATTTCAAAGCCCTTTTAATGAGTCACACTTGTAAGGCTCACGTCCCTCATAATGACTATGAAGCAATTAGGCAGTTTTTATATAATAGTGCTTTCTGTGTTTTGGTTGGTGTTGGTGTGTGTGTGTGTGTGTGCGTGTGTCTTGGGAGTGACATCCTTCTATTGTCTCAAAATACATGTATCCGTCTGTGTATCTTGCCTCTGGGCCTACATGTGAATTATGCAGAACCCCCGGTGTCTGCTGAGAGGGAAAACTGCTCAGGGTGACTCTCTGTGGCGGGGGCGTGGAGGGTTATTTGGGGAAAAGCAACAGGATTGTTTAAAACATGAGAGAATAAATGATCAGGCTCGGAGAAACAAGATAGAAGAAATAATAATAATGAGGAGAAGGGGGGATAATTTTCCCTCGAGGCGCGGAGATGCATGGCTGCAGGGTTAAAATTGGGTTTAAGTTGTGCGTCTCATTCCTCACTGTGTTTCAGGTAGACGTCGGTCCATACGCTGCACCTCTGCAGCATGGAACACTGGGGGATAGCCTAACTTGGGCGGGCCCAGCCCCTCTCTTCCATTGCTCAGCTTGCCTCAGTAAAAAGGGTTCGCTGCAGAACTGAATTATTCATAGGACTTCAGAAGAGTGTGGTGAAAATCCCCACCCCCCACACACACTTGCACACAAAACCCGATATGACACACACACACACACACACACGTTATCAGTGTATCACTTGACTCCTCAACACATTGCATCACAGCTCATCTCGCTTCATTGATAAGTTTCAGGTTATTCAGGCTTATTTTTGTTTTTCCTCGCACTGGGAGCTCACTGGGGTTGAATAATGAAATAGATTAGAAATCACCAAGCTGTGCTCATCGCATTCCGCTGTCAGTGAAGTCTGTCTCAGAAGGGGCGGGGTCGCGCTTTCAGCCTATGCACAGTGCTGAGTGTGCGTTTGTTACGTAAACTGTTGCCGTGGTGTTTTAACAAAAAAGTGAAAATTGCAGCAAAAGAAACTCGTGGAACCACCCAGAGCAAGGTGTTCTCAATGTGGCCTCAACCGCACAGAGAACTGGAGAGGGAAGGGATTGAGAGAGAGAGGGAGAGAAAGAGAGGGATGTGTGCGTGCGTGGGATGTTTGGTGATGAAGAAGGGTGTGGTTGGTTGTTAGGGGTGCAGAGAGAGAGAGAGAGAGAGAGAAAGAAAGAGAGAGACAGATTGCAGATATGGGGGGGAAGGTAGTGTATGAGAGTGAGCCTTCGAGTGAAGGAGAAAGCTGAAAAAGATCAATCACATACAACCTTTAGCTGCAGTGGGTGTGACCACGTTAATGTGGTTCCTTTTCCCCCCCCCGAGAGTCATTGTAGCCTGCGGTCTGTCACCTTCCCATATGTCTGACTACACTGTCTCCATGTTGGATCCATGCGAGGTATTCACGGCAGGTCTCGTTACAGCTCGACAGAGCCACTGATCTGGATTCCTCCCACACACACAAAATACTGACCATTATCATCTCCGATATACTTAGGGTCCAATTAGAGATGTGCATATGGCTCAAAGGCTGACACTAACTTCCTGTTTCAGTCACTGTCTTTCCCACTTCGTGAGATACCCGCTGCATGAATTCAAATAGTGCAGGAAACTGCCTTCAAAGTGATTATTATTGACTTTTCCTGTCAAGCCAATGTATTAATACGAGTATCTATGGTCAGATGGTCATATTCGTTGTTTCTCTCTGCTGCATCTGTCTTCCAGGATCGTAAGCTGTCAAAAGTGGAGCGTCAGCGTTTTAAAGAGGAAGCAGAGATGTTAAAAGGCCTTCAGCATCCCAACATTGTCCGGTTCTATGACTTCTGGGAGTCGTCGCTCAAAGGGAAGAAGTGCATTGTTCTGGTCACAGAACTCATGACGTCGGGGACACTAAAAACGTGAGTACTGTCAAGGCAAAGATTGTAAAGAAAACCCCACACATCTGAAATAAGTATGTGTGCCACATTAATATTTTGCTTTTTTTTTTTTTTTTAATCTTTCAACTTGTTTTGATAGTTTGAAACCTCTTTTCCCCACAGCTATCTAAAACGTTTCAAGGTAATGAAGCCCAAGGTGCTGAGGAGCTGGTGCAGACAGATCCTGAAGGGCCTTCACTTTCTCCACACCAGGACCCCACCCATCATCCACAGGGACCTCAAATGTGATAACATCTTCATCACTGGGCCCACGGGGTCAGTTAAGATTGGGGATTTAGGACTGGCAACGCTCAAGGCTGCTTCTTTCGCCAAGAGCGTCATAGGTAAGAGACTTTGAAATATTTCTCCTGTTTGAGTTTGAATGGTAAACAAGCACATGACGCATCCCTTGGGTATCCTCTCTTTCCAGGCACTCCTGAGTTCATGGCTCCAGAGATGTACGAAGAGCACTATGATGAGGCTGTGGATGTCTACGCCTTTGGCATGTGCATGCTGGAGATGGCCACCTCGGAGTACCCCTACTCCGAGTGTCAGAACGCTGCTCAGATCTACCGCAAAGTCACCAGCGTGAGTCCGGATGCTGTGAAACGTTGATGATTGTTTCAGAAATGGATCTTAAGGGGGCAGGGGGAATGTAACTGCAGATTCCAAATGTATCACCCATAAAAATAAGCCAACTTAAATAACCTCACAGTGACAGCTGTGATAATATTACATCAGGCTGGAAAAAAAACGATACCTACAATATGTGCGCATAAGCTGCAACCCAGTGCATTTATAAATCATTTAAATGACATATGTCAAGCATTTATGTATCAACAGCAGAACAGACCTGTGAGAGCGGCTATAGGGATGGTTAGCTTCACCACCTAGAAAATGATGAAGAGAGAATGATGTTCAGTAAGAGAGGTGCTCTGTTTTTCCAGTTCTATGGATCCCCGGACTTCTCGGGTGATGAATCTGATGAGCCATATGGAGTCACAGCAGGAGCCCAAATCCCCTTTGTTTTTTAGATGAAGCCTAAAGGCGGAATTCCATTCCATTTCAGTGAGGGTATCTCTGCAAGCAAGGCAGACTGCAAACAGTTTTTGGATTAGGGTTTGTCTAAAGTTATGACAGGCTTCCTGATTTGATGAACAGTATTGATTTTCCAACTTTTGAAACTTGGCAGGGTCCGAGTCTGAGGGATGACTGTTTCACCTGCCGTTAAAGAAGCCGAGGCCTCTTTCCCTCGAGTAGCGCGGCTGTCTCTAGATACTGTTCTCTGCATTGTTACCATATGCATATCGGAGTGCCCTGCAGAGACTACCGCAGGATATTAATAGGGGATTGATCAAAGAGAAAAACAGGATAGCTTTATACTATTCCCTGAGTACATACAACATTCAGCTGCATAATTGGTAGGAATGTTAAGTATGCATATGCATCAGCTCTAATATGTAGAAAGTGCCTTTTAAAATAAGTATTAATCTCACAAGCCATGCCGACACTCCCCTAATGCTGCACCATAGGGAGAATCTGGACAAAAAAGGGATAGATGTGCATGTAAAAAAAAAAAAAAGACTCTCCATAGATGGTCTGAGGCCTGGGCTAAAAATAAAAAGGAAAATAATCCCTTTTTAAAGAATAATATTCAGGTCCAAGTAAAAAAAAAAAAAGTGGAAAATAAAAATTCAAAGGGAAGCATTTGAATCCACCCCAATATCCACTGGTTCTCTATCCATAGTTTTGCTCAGGATGTGAAGAATGGTCACAACACCATTTAAATTTAGACCAGCTGCGTTCTAATTGTAGTATACAACAAAACAACATGACAGGAACCAGGGCAGACTCGAGACATCTGCTTCTTGTGACAAATGGAGCAGCAGGAGATGGGTGCCTCTGATGTGCACAAATTGGCGCTTTTTGTGAACCGAGTTGAAAAGCATGAAGCCATGATTTGGTAAACATATTGAGCTCTCGGGTGAAGAGAAGTGGACTCTGCTGCAGGAGTAGTTTGAGAGATTTGTGTGGAGGTTTTTTTGTGGTTTTTGGATTCAATTACAACTGACCTGGACCACAGCCGCCGTGCTATGTCGAAGCCTGCAGGGTGCGTTGCACTTACAATATGTGTTACTCTTAAAATCTTCGGTGTGGAGTACCGCATTCACTTTATAGACTTTATTTACATGTTTTCATCAAGACTGTACCCTTCCGTGGCACCGCCCTCAGCATTTCTTTACCTTTCCTCTTCCGCAGGGAGTGAAGCCTGCCAGCTACAACAAGGTCGTGGACCCGGAAATCAAGGAGATTATTGGGGAGTGCATCTGCCAAAAGAAAGAGGAGCGGTAAGGTGATGTCCACTCTGTCTTCCTGTCCACAGAGCCAAAAAGTGGCCTTTTTTTGTGTGTGTGTGTGCCTCATCTCTCTCCCCCTTGCTTTTGCTGTGCTGTTGAGAGTTTGGCTCTCAGCAGCAATGCGCACTCAATGCGCACTCCCTCCATGTGACTCAGCGACTGTCCTGGCAGCATAGGTAATCCCTGACCATGTATGTATAACCACGTTGGACGCGGCCAAGATAATCTCGTCACCGTCATCACCCTAGAGGTCTTCTGCCCTGGCTTGCATATTGATGCCATGTCTATCTGCAAACCCTTCCTGTGCAATAGTGAACAGTGGCTGCAGTGTGTGTGTGCGCGCGGAATCTGAGCTCCGCCATTCCCTCTCCCAGGTACACCATCAAGGACTTGTTGAACCACGCCTTCTTTGCGGAGGACACGGGCGTGAGGGTCGAGCTGGCCGAGGAGGACGACGGCAAGAAGGCCTCCATAGCCCTCAAACTCTGGGTGGAGGACCACAAGAAGTTGAAGGGGAAGTACAAGGAGAGCGGGGCCATCGAGTTCACGTTTGACCTGGAGAAGGAGGTCCCTGAGCTCGTGGCTCAGGAAATGGTGAGTGAATTATTATTCCTACCTCATAGCCATGTGGGTGAATATGGATTGGAAATCTGGTGTATTTATTTATGTATTTTAACATTGTGATAGCCACCCTAAAATTTGACTGTCATCCAGATGTTGGGGTTCTTTGACCAAAAATCTATTCTCTGTCTTTCAGCAAGTAAAGTGAGCTAGCTAAGTTGGTTAGTAATCAATACTGTGTGTTTGATTCTGCGTGTTTTTTGCAGCATGGTGTGCTCTAGCTGCTGGCAGTGCTCATATCTCATCATCGGGGAATGCACTCAAAATGCAGATGGCTGGCGATAACTTTCTTTGCTATTCTCGGAATACAGTGATGGGGGGTGGGGGTTTATTACTGTTCCTTTTTGTTGACATGGTTCTCTTCAGTGGCGATCATGCGATAAGGTAGCGAGACAAATCTAGACCAACCTCAAGCTTATATATACCGTTCGTACTCGTATTTCAACTGGACTGTAATAACATGAACGTTTCCTCGAGCGTGTTATGGGATTAAGAGAATCGAGTTAACCCGACGGGTGTTGTGAAGCGATTTTAGGGATGTTCTTTCTCAGATGGCATTGTCAAAAGAGCATTGTGTTTAGTTCCCCCGACGAATGGATCCTGTCCCAGTGACACAAGCTGTTTTTCGGATTTTCCGTATCTTGTTTTTACCTCATGTTTTTCCTCTTTGGTTTTACTCTCCCTCCCACATATTTCACCCCCTCCCCCCCTTCTTGCCCGCTCTCTCTCCGTCCTTTTGCCTGAGCTGCGGTGACCAGGTTGTGAAGCCAGAAAAATAAAATATATGAAGGCCTCTATAACAATATCCAAGCACAATGAGATTGTATGGCCCTCACGTCGTTCTTCATCCGCTCTAATGAGTCATTTCTATACTTCCGTGATGAGCGTGAATCTACCAGTCGTTCATTAAATCTTATGTGCTAATGACTATTATATATTCATATTCATCTTTTATGCTCATTGTATCCTCATTTATTATATCTGTTTTTTTTTTCCTTTGAAATGTTCTTGCTCCTTCTCCCTTGCTCTCCCCCTGTTTTAATGCACCCTCTCCTCTCACGTGCTCCACGCTAAAAATATCCCAGAAGTCATGCTCTTTCCTCCTCTTTATGTCAGGTGGAGTCGGGCTTCTTCCACGAGAGCGACGCCAAGACTGTGGGAAAGTCCATCAGGGACCGAGTGGCTCTCATCAAATGGAGAAGGGAGAGAACAGTATCCGCTGCTCTCGCCGTGGATCAGTGTGAAGGAGGGCACAGGGTCCAGTTGGCGTCGTCTCAGGGCGCCTCTGCCGGGGCTGCACACGTGGGCCAGCCCCCCATGTTGGAACCAGAGGAACAAGATTCGGACCAACACAGCAGGCTGCGCAACCTGCCAGCCAGTGCCACGTCGGTCACGTGTAAGAGTTTCTGCTCTCCCGTCGCGCCAAATCACATGAGCTTGAGGTGACGTTTTTATGAGCGAGTGATTTGTGTGCCTCCGCAGCAGACGGTACCCTTGACAGTGGCATGGGCTCCACTGTGTACTCGGACTCCCACAGCAGCCAGCAGAGTGTCCTCTACCAGTCCCTGATGGAGCCGATTACTATGGCAACGCAGCAGGTTTGTATCAGAAGCATACGCACCCAGGCACACAATAATCAGAAATGTTTGAAATGCACACGCAGCCGCCACTGCTCCCTTTGCCTTGATACGCAGCACAGGTTCTACATTCACACATTCAAGAGAATCTCCATCTGATGAGGGCATTATTTTATTTATTTTTTGACTTGTTCATTATCGCATCGTCATGCATATTTTATTTTTTTTACATGTCCATGTGTCCGCTTTTCTGCATTCTCAACATAGAATTGTTTTTTTTTGTTTTTTTTGTAATAATCAGTTCCATTTGAGTAATACATGTTTTGTTTTGGGCTCCATCAGTACCAGAGCAGTAGCCCTTTTCTGACCGATCGGCCTCGCTCCTGTGAAAAGGGTGAGATCTTGGTGTCAACCCTGAGCCCAGAGCTCAGGATCCGATTGGGAGCCGCTGCCCGAAGAGGAAGTGCCCCCGTCATTGACACGCACAGGGCTCAACTCCATGCTTACAACCACTTTCAGAGATCAATCACCCCCACCCCAACAGTACCAGAGAACCAGTCGGAACCCAGCCCCTCTGAGCTCCACTCTGAGGCTGAGGATGGGTTCCCGTCCCAGTTTGCTGTACCAGTGCTGCAGGTGTCTCCCGTCTCTTCGCTCTCTGATCACCGCTGCCTCAGTGACGCCAGCTTGGGAACACCATCGGAGGCCAGCGATACCTTAACACTGCCTGTGACGAGTGGACGCAGGCACTCTGACCTCAGCAGCCTTCTGAGTTTAAGCTCTCCTCATAACCAACACTTTCTCATGCACAAAGGCCACATGTGCCAGGCCTGCCTGTCTATGCTCCTTTTGAGGTCACGAGAGTGGAGTCACCGGCTGCCGTCCATTGTCCTGCCGGCGCAGGCCTGTCCATATGACTTTAGACAGCACCCGTCCTCTGGTGGGACAATGAGCACCCCTGGTTACGGTCGACTGAAAGGTTCCAGCGACTGCTCCGACTTCTCGCTGCTGCAGAAGTCTCTGTTCAATATAATCGGCCGAAAAGCCGCCCCCTGTCACGCCACGCCTAGCCAGCCCTCATCGCTGCTGCACTCCGCTACGCACAGGCCTGCGTGCAGTGATGGAGACGGCAACCTGAAGAGTCATCCCCCGAGTGGCACTTCAGTTGGGGACCAAGAACCCCTCCAGGACAGCAAGGATATACTCTGTGCCGGAGAGCAGCAGGTTACCGGGTCTGTGGGAGTGGTAGGTCACCAAAGTAGATGAGTCACTTTTGTTTCCCACGTGGAGACAACACCTGCTTAGCTGACTCCTCCCAGCCTGTAGGAGGCCCGACGTTTTCCTGCTTGGAGCCGGTCAGGCCTCCTGTCCACTGTCTGAGTCTTGCTGACTGCGTAGGCCTCCAGAGCTGACGGTCCTCTTAGAAATCAGAAAGCTTGACCCTGTCGGAGGCCAGTGGCGCGACATCTTAACGGGCACCATTTCTGCAGATTAACCCTAATCAATCCCTTCTAAATCCAACTTTCCCTTTCTGCTGTACGGGTCCAGTGCTACCGCTCTCTTCCTCCTTGGCTTGCCTTGAGTAGATGGCCTCTTGATTGAAGAAGGTGGTGGCTGTCTGATCTCTCTCCTCTCAGTCTCCTATTCCTCCCCTCATGTCCTAATGTTATCTTGCACCTGTCACCGCCTGCTCTTTGTTGAAACGGATGTTTCATTAACGTATTTTTATCCCTCATCCTCTCATTGTACTCTCATCTGGTAAAAACTCAATGCACTCGGCACAATTATTCGCTATTATTTGTCTTTTCTTTTCATTCATGACCCGTTCAGTTCTCTTCATAAAGTCTAACTTTCGTTTCTCCACTTTGTTTTTCCTTAGACCTGTTCTACCGGCTACCAGAATCCAAATGCGGTCCAGGGCCTGCCTTCTTCTAGCGCCCCACTGCAGTACCTCCAGCCTGGACACAGTTACCCCGCCTCACCGTACGCCGGCCAACCTAATGCTGCAGCACCAGCTCCGGCTAATCTTTGTTTAGTCAACATCCAGAATACAGGCAATGCTGCAGGCTATGTTCCTCCAAGTGTGCAACAGACCCAAGGTGCAGCCAGTATTTCGGCCTCGACTGTACCACAGCATGTTGCACAGAGCCAACAGGCCCCGGGCTATCAACAGCAGCAGGCATCAGCAGTGGGCTCTTTACATTTTCCTGTGCAAGTCCAACAAACGTTTCAGAACTGTGTGGCTCGTTTTTCCTTAGACCTGTTCTACCGGCTACCAGAATCCAAATGCGGTCCAGGGCCTGCCTTCTTCTAGCGCCCCACTGCAGTACCTCCAGCCTGGACACAGTTACCCCGCCTCACCGTACGCCGGCCAACCTAATGCTGCAGCACCAGCTCCGGCTAATCTTTGTTTAGTCAACATCCAGAATACAGGCAATGCTGCAGGCTATGTTCCTCCAAGTGTGCAACAGACCCAAGGTGCAGCCAGTATTTCGGCCTCGGCTGTACCACAGCATGTTGCACAGAGCCAACAGGCCCCGGGCTATCAACAGCAGCAGGCATCAGCGGTGGGCTCTTTACATTTTCCTGCGCAAGTCCAACAAACGTTTCAGAACTGTGTGGCTCCAACACAACAACAACTGGCTCAGTGTGCGTCGGGATATCCTGCTCCGGCTCCGCAGCAGACTGCAGCAGCAGCAGCAGGAGCCACCCTGACGGTAGCTGTAGGCGCTGCTATGGCCACCGCAGCCCAGTGTCATCCTGCACATGCTCCCGGTACACTGCAGCACATCCAAGCAAGTCAGCAGACTGGTCAGAGCCCGTCCACACCAGCACTTTACAGCCAACAGATTCCCATTCCGCACGAGCACCAACGGCTCCAAACGCAAAACGCTGGCCAGACTTACGTTCAGCCTCCGCTCCAGCCGAATCAAGACACTGGGCATCCCATGCACCATCAAATGGTGCAGCAGCAGCAGACCCACCCATCTCAAAGTGGTCAACCTCCTTGTCAGCACCAAGTGCGCACCCCGGCTCTGCAGCAGCACAGTCAGAAATCCATGCCGCCGGCAGTTCCACAGCAGACCCAGGATGTGGCCCACTCTGCACTCCAACAGATTCAGACCCCAGCCACTCAGCCTCATTCCACAGCGAACCCAGCTGTGCAGGTCTCAGCCACACACCCGTGTTACCCCGCTGCGGGTCTTCCTGATGCTGCCGCTCAGAGCTATGCACATTCCCTGCAGCAACAGACTGCCCCAGTTCCGAGCCAGTACCAGACCACCCAGTCTGCCACAGCTCCACAGGCGTACGGAGGAGCTACCCACGTAGTGAATCCTCAGGTCCTTCCTGCCTCGTCGCAGCATTGCCAGGCTGCACATTTCTCTCAACAGGTTAGTGTCGAAGCAGTGCCTTATAGCTGGGTGGCACACATAGAGCCCAAGTTTTTAATGTTATGTTTGTTTTCCCCTCCTCTGGCCCCGAACTGTTTTCATTCCCCATCAGTTTCAACCCTATCTTTGCGTCGCTGCTTTCCTGAATCAGGTAGAAAGACCAGAAACAAGTTGTCACTGGGAGAGGGACAGAAACTATAAGCACAGAGCAGTGGTGTTTCCAGTTTTGGTCTGAATTATATTAAGGGGCCCGGGTGCATTTGATTTGGAGCAGCTGTGTTGGTGGATAGTGGTTGGTTGAATCTAAAAAATAAATAAATAAAAAAAATGAACAGCTCAATAAACAGGAGTTTCCTTGGACAAGAGCCAACAGAGACGATGTAAGCAGTAATGAAAACAATAACGGTGGTTTTAGCTGCTGTATCCGCCAGAGCCCCCAGGCTTACTTTTTGTCTGTTTTTATGGCGCAAAGAACCCCAGTAAATGTAGTCTTATTGCAGGCTTAGAGACCGGAAAATATGAGGTAGTCTGATCTGGATCAATAGCAGGAAATGCAGATTTCCAAACTAAGAGGTGAAATTGGAACCCGTGCCATTACTGAGCATCCTCTCTTCCCCCCCTCTACTTGTTCTGCTGTAGAATATTACTCCTGGTCGGAACATATCCCATCTTGGACAAGATGGACGGGGCCACGGCCAGACCCTCACCCAGTCCACGTCAAGTATGCTGGGCCAGGCTCTTCCTCCTCAGCAGTCCATGGCTCAGGCTACTGTCAATCAGCAACTGCAACCTCTGCAGATATCAACCTCTCTACCACCAACACACCCACCCCAGGTCCCATAATTTATTTTTTTATATGGTATTCACAGACCAGTAGACCAATATTTAGCGGAAGCAAGCTTTCTTGGTGCATCATCCTCTTATGTTCATTAGCTCTCTAGAAATGTGATTTTCCTCTTTCTTCCTTTCTTTTCCTCTTCCCTTTAGTTTCCTTCACAGTATCCCACAGTCCAGGTGATGACAGCTGTGACTGACTGTGAACCCTCCTATCCTCACTCCTGCACTGCCCCTCACCCTTCCACCGCCTCCTCTCTTAATCACATCTTCCTTTCCCCCGGACAGACGGTTCCTGTAACCCCCTCTGTCTCCCCTCTCTCTCCTCTGCACATTGAGAATGCGTTTGGTTCACCCATCCCGGTGTCTCTCATACCTTCCCCGTCCCCCGTGCTGGCTGGGATGGAACCCGCATCCCCACAGCACCAGCCCAACGCTGCGTTTAAGCAGAGTGTCAGATGTGAAGCCTCTCATTCTCAACCTGCACTTATATCGGCTTTAACCACCCATTCCGCACGCACACATAACTCCCCGTGCCTAAACACACACCCTTCCACAAATGACAGCACTCAGCCTCTGATGCAGGTAATTATGATGGCTGCGATGAAGTGCAGATATTTACCAAGAAGGTGTGAACTGAAATTGTCACTGTTATGGCCGGTTTTACTGTGATAATGGCTGTCTGCTTGTTTAGATAGCAAAAAGGCTGTGTTTTAAATCCCTGTGCTGTTGTCTAGTGGTTTAAGGAAAGAAAAACCTGGTATTTAATAAATTGAATCGGTTTTAAAACTGAAACGATCCGTTGTACATCATTCATAGCCATAATCAAATGTTATTATCAATAATACTGATCTGGGTTGTCTTTACTTGTTTTACAGCATGTTCCCCAGCTGGCGCAGGTTAGCCACCCTGAGCTTGTCCCCGTAGTTCAGCCAGGCCAGCCTGCGCTGTTCCCACCTCTGCAGAATGGAGCTGATCCAGTAGCCAATCTGGACATCAATGGCCCATGCCAGCTGGCCCTGCAGGCCCAGGCTCAGAGTCAGCTTCAGAGCCAAATCCCTGTGCTGCAGCCCTGTGACTCTCAAAGAGCATCATCTGGGCTTGCCAGCTCCGGTCTGACTCATCTCAATACAGGAGCTGCAGGTCCGGGCCTTACGGAGACCAGCACAGAGGTATGGACGTAAGACTCACTTCTACACCCCATAGTCCCCACAACCTGTCTGCTTCTTCTCACATGGCTTTGAAGCTGTTCCATACACAATCTAAAATGAAGCACCTGGTACATTTTCTCTTTTTCGTTATCGTTCTATTCTCTGTGGTTGTTTATTTCAGGATCAAGCCACAGAGAAACACACTGCAGGACAGAGCTATGACAGGTACTGATTTTTCCGCAGCTTTGGGATTTGTCTTACAAAAAGAAACTTAAGTTATTGTTTACGTTGTTACAGTAGAGTAGCCACGCCCCAACTTCGACGAGCTGTAAACGATGCCCAACGGCACCCGACACTTGTTTGCCAGATGACTGTTTTTCTGGAAGCCGAGCCATTCTTCCTGTTTAGAAAACACTGAGGGTGTTCCACCAAACATCACAAAGGATGGAACATATTATCTTACCAATCTCAAACGGAGGAATGAAAACACTTTAGTTGTGAGTTCCATATTGATGACTTCTTTCTGTCACCAGTTGAACGTTTAAGGTGTGCCTGGGCCCAGCGAGATTGTGATTGTCTAAATTTAATTAGGGCAACTCCTTGTATTTATTACGGCCCTTCACCTTTCCATTAGAGCCTCTGAAGTAGCCATGCTGAATCGAACTAGTGTGCGAAGTTGTTGTTTGTCCATTTCTAATCTGTATTGATTACAACTGCAGGTCTGTCTTGAAACCACAATAGCTCACTAAATAGTAAGACTTGAGTGTTTGCCATCCAGATATTGAATAAAGCAGCGCTTACACTGATGGTCCTTTCTTATTTCCTCTCCAAACCAGTATCAACTCCGATGCCACCTCGGGGAAGGAGATGAGCGATGGTTACGAGGGGACACACGGAGGTAAAGGTGAAGCGAGAGTCCGCAAACACCATCGCAGGTCCACGCGCACTCGCTCTCGTCAAGAGAAGACTAGCAGGCCAAAGCTCAGCATGCTCAATGCAAGTAGTTTGTATGCATTGTATAGATTCCAACAAGTCAATTGTTTATCTTTTAAGGTATGCATATATCCGAAAAGCAATGTAGGGGTGGACAATGTTTATGTCGTGTCTGCTGTTGTTACAGGTGTGCAACACCGGGGATAAGATGGTAGAGTGTCAGTTGGAAACTCACAACCACAAGATGGTCACTTTCAAGTTTGACCTGGATGGGGATGCACCAGAAGAGATCGCTACATACATGGTATGCAGGGGACAAGGTCTCCGTCAGTTTACGTTGTGCGTTGCTTGGATCTTTTCGAATGGCTCACGAAATCCTTAACTCGCTCCGTTTTGCTTTTGTCAGCTGCAATGCAGCAAAATACATCTGCGTCTCGCTCTTGCGCTGTCTCTCTCCTCCCAACCCCGACCCATTCATTTTTAGCTTATGTATTTATATTTCATGGTATAACTAACCCTCTCTTTTCAGGTGGCGAATGATTTCATTCTACCTCTGGAAAAAGAGGTCTTCATTGAGCAGCTGAAGGACATCGTGGATAAAGCCGAGGACATGCTGAGCGAAGACACGGAGGGGGAGAGGAACTCCGACCATGGACTCAGTCCCAAACAGAGCGAGGGGGTCACGCTGGGAACAGAGGTGAGAGAGCAACTGCCGATAGTGAGAAGTTGTGATAGCACGCAGCATTGTCTACTGGGATCCGTCTCCGGATCCATCATCCCGCCGGCACTCTGCGCTCAATGCTGCCAACAGGAGATGCCAAAATTGCCGTTTTCGCCGATGTGTCATTTTAGTCTGAATTGATCTCTGATATTCATCTCTTGGGCCAGTGAAGAAACTGTTAAAATGCCTATTAAATTGATGCCCATGCATCGCCTCTGTGAAGTAATCCTTGTTTTCGTTGGGATTTAAGGTTTCGGCGCCGAGCACCCCACAGTTGGTGTACCAACAAAATGGTAAGGATTTCATTTGCCAGAAACTCAATTCCTCAAGAAATGATCTCATGAATAACTTCCAATCAGTTGGTATTCTCCCATTCTTTAATGTGCTTGTAGCTCATCTCTGTTGTTATTGTACTCAAGGTGGATTTATCAAAAAATCTCTCTGTCCCCGACAGTCCTCCATACTGGGAAGCGCTGGTTTATTATCTGCCCTGTAGCAGAGACGCCCATCCCGGACAAAGAGAAGACCGCATCTGAAATCGCTACAGCCCAGGGTAGGGAATACATTATTTTATATTATTCTTTTTTTGCCGGAAGCATGTTTTTATAGAATAAACGGAATCATTCCTGTCTTTGTTGATACTGAAGAAGCTGCATGTGCAATCGAGTGTGCGTCTCAGTTTTACCGTTGGGGTCAGTTATGTAAGAGTGCTTTCTGCAGTGGTGGAAAGGCAGGATTTATGCTCCATCTGACGGCGCCTGATGGGGGGAAGACGAGCTGTGATGTAATACTCTGGCGCTCACAGGACCCGGACCTCCTTCTTCTTCTTCTTCAAGGCCCTGGCTGTTTAACTCTTTAACTCGTATGTTTTGCTCTCCACTAATCTTTGATCTGTTTTTTTTTTATTTTTTTTCCCCCCCTTCAGAATCTGACAACTCTGCTTCGTCATCGGTCAAGCCCCACTGCAACACAGCTGCAGTGTCTACCCCGCCCGTGTCTTTATCTTCTCAGAGCCCGTCCGCCCCCTCTCTGGCCCCTGCTGCTCAGAGCTCGGTGCAACCTCCGGACCAGAACGTTGGCAAAGCACGCGTCCATCAGACTCAGCCCGGCCTGACTAAACATGCCCTCGCTGCGGCCGCTGGTGTCAGACATTCCAACTCTCTTCCTGCCGATGAACCTTGTCTCTCCGCTGCCTCTATGGTGACGGACATTCCGTGCTGTGCTATCGTGCCACCCGTTTCTCTGGACGTGAATGTCGTCGATAAAGGAGCAGCTGGTAGTTCGGCCTCGTCTCAGACTAATCAGCCCAACGAGAAGGCCAGTCCCACTGGAGAGCAAGCTCCTCAGCTGGCCTCCCAGCAGTCCGTGGTCCTGCAGCAGCCCTATGCCACGCCCATGCAGCCCGGCACGGTGACCTCCCAGCCCCAGAGTCCGGCGCATCAAGCCTCTCAGAACTCCCAGGCATCAGGCCACCAGCAGCCAGCCGGCGGGGGACTGGGAGAGTCGGACGGCGAGGGCCCACGCCGGGTGGAGTTTGTCGACCGCACCATCAAGACTCTGGATGAGAAGCTGAGAAACCTGTTGTACCAGGAGCATGTGCCCTCCCAGCCATCGAGCGCGTCCTCTGACCCCCAGGCCTCAGGCACAGAGGGAGTCTCGGATGGCCAGGGCACTGAAGGAGCACTTACAAAGAAGAAGGGGGACCCACTGGTAAAAGACTCTACTGTATCAAACATCCTGATAATATGTTCAGTAAGAGAGGAGGAAACACAATTTCTATGATTTGTGATGATCTCTGAGGCTCCATTTCAAATCCTGGTCTGACTCATTCATTCTCAGGTCAGGAGAGGTTACGAGTCGGCCTTTCATGTGCATGTAGTGATCTATACAAACGATTGCGGCCTCCCACACACGCAACCTTCTCTCCTTCTCTCTTAGCCTCAGATTCCAGAGCGCACTGATAGTGTGGGCGCACAAAGTGACTCCGCAGTGGCCGGTAGGTAGCATTAGATGGGTAATGTCCATGTCGCCTCATTCGTTGCAGTTAAAATTTGGTTTGTTTTTAAAGAAATTGCCATGTCTGCACCTTTAGCTGCCAACGGGGCTCTGAAAGGAAATGATGTGACTGCCGGCTCCAAAAGCCGTTTTCAGGTCGGAACCCATTCTCTATATTTGCTCCCAATAAGAAATTCCATTCCACTTAAATGCTTTTTGACCAAATCAAATGTTCATCAGCCATTATTTGCCCAGTGCATTAGTCTAATAATGTTGAGGGAACTTGATTGTATTATGAACATGAGCTTTTCTTTCTTCCTCCCAGATCGTCCCCACATCACCGGATGTCATTTTCCGTTTAGAGAAAAGTAAGACGAGCAGCAGCATCGGCAGCTCCCAGGCCCCCTCTAGCGGTGAGGGAGGGTCTCGCAGTCAGACCCAGGGCAATGGCTGCGTGGCTGTGGGCAGTTCATCTGTGACGGCTGCAGTGGGTCAAGAGAACGCGGGAACGTCCAAAAGCCACAATATTAACCGCTACTCTGCTCCACCGAACTTCTACAAAGCCACGTCCGTGTCCAGCCCCGACGTCACGCCGCGTCACATCCCCCGGGCCCAGACCATGGACACTCCGACCCGCCGCCACCACCACTCCTCCCGCCGCTACTCTGACTCAGCCGATGAGGACAGCAGCAGCGTGGCGCTGCCTCCGGCCCACCCTGCTCCCCCGGCCCACGCCCTGTCAGAGCACAGTGGCAGTGACCTCATGAAGAGAGCAGTGGCCTTCCTGCGGCGCTCTGGTCGGAGCAAGAGTGAGCAGAGCTCCGATTCGCCGAGCCGACAGCCCTTGGCGATGAATGGCCACGCCCCCTCACCTTCCGCGGGACCCGCCCACTCCTACGTCAGTAGTGACAACGACTCAGAGTTTGAGGATGCAGATATGCGGAAGGAACTGCAAAAACTTAGAGAAAAGTAAAGTGACTTCCACGCATGCCACCAACAAACACGTTATTTACTAGAGTCCCTAAATAATTGTATCCTATTAGATAGTTTTTTCATTAATGTGTTACATATATGGCCAGTAAATGTCTCCTGACATTGGCATCATGTCTGCAAGCCGTAATGACACATTAAGTCGAGTGGTGTTTTAGAGGATTATGCAGAGAATACTTGTCTTGAGAAAAAAATAATAGACCATGACCTTCATTTTACTATTAGCTTGAGAAGCCTAGCTTCTCAATGGCCATTTAAACATTGTTTTTATGGTCATTAATGCATATTTGTTTTCTCCCCGTATCGTCTCACTAGACACATGAAGGAGATCTCTGAGCTGCAGGCCTTCCAGAGGGGTGAGATTGAGCATCTGTATAAGGAGCTGGGTAAAACCCTGCCTCCGAATGTCGGCCTACTACACGCGGGGCCCCCGAGCGGCCGCAGGCGCAGGGCCAGCAAACACAAGCTGAAGGCTGGGAAACTGCTCAATCCGATGGTGCAGCAGCTAAAAAACAATCTCATCAGCGCCACTGAGAGAAAAGGTGTGTGTGCGTGCGTGCGTGCGTGCGTGCGTCTGTGGGGTCGTGATGGTGTCGGGGAGGGGAGTGCATTGTCTCATGCCAGCTTTTTGTCATCGAGGAAAAGATGAGAGCTGACATCAGGATCAGAAAAATAAAGGGGTTGTGTGTGATTGACAGGTCTGAATATCAGCTGTGCTTTTTTTTACTCTCTTTCTGCACCAAGGTGAGGGTGCCGCCAGTTCGTCGAGCTCCCCGGCTAAAAGTTCAGTTCTGTCTGATGGCTCCGCCCACTCCAGTGGGAGCTCCAGCTGCAGCAGCCAGCCCAACAACGCCCCGGAGCAGGTCCTCACTCAGCAGCCCTGTTCCTTGAAGGGCTCCTTCTCCTCCGACAACATCTACGCCGGGCTACATGGTGACGGAATGGCAACCCAAGCAGGCCAAGGTACCCGTTGTGGTTTCGTGCGTGTGCATGTGTAAGATCTGCTATTCGAGCTGAGGTAAAAGCTTAGAATGACTAGTGTTGTCCATATTGTTTATCATGAACTAAAAGACTTTCACCTTGAATGAGAGACATAAATGGATCCCTTTCCTTTGAAACGATTTCAATTCCACAATGTATTTTGGACACTACATTCACCGATATTAAAATCATATTTTTCGACATACCAATTTGCATATTATCTTCAGGTAGCTAACATAGGCAGGAGAAGTTGCACATGTGCCGTATGCAAATAGGTTTCTGGCATATACAATCTGTCCGAGTATTTGAGCAAAAAACAATAATCAGCAATTGTGGTTGGTACTAACCAATTATATGACCGTGAGACGATTGGTATGTTTTGGTGTTGCCTAATTACACCTTTTTCAACAGTAATTACTACATAGATATGTTATTATGCTAATCCAATTCTGGGATTTATGATCCCCTTGCTCAAAGTTAAATGCACTGAAAATATTGAATTTGACCATGTCAAATAAAAAATACAGAAATAGACCAACACACAAATAATCAAACCCCGAAAGGCAAACATTATAGTTTGACCCGATTTAATTTTTTTTGGTTGTTCTTATGAAGTCATTATTATCCATTTTAATTATTGGTGCAATCATCAGACGGTTGATCCGTACATTTCCTTTTAATCGCCAGAAAATATATTGTACCCTCCTTTTTAAGTTTCCATTGCTGGTGCTTTTGATTGTGGGGGTTTCTCATCCCAGTCTCTGTGCACTTTTACAAAGTGTTTCTCTTGTTTCTTCTCTTCTTCCCTCTTATATTCATTTTTACAGGCTGGACGGTTTACCACCAAACGTCAGAGAGAGTCACCTATAAATCTAGTAGCAAACCACGCACTAGATTCCTCAGTGGACCTGTGTCTCTGTCCATCTGTTTGTATTTGTTCTTTTCTATTTCCCCCTCACTCATTTCCATCTCTTTGTTTCACCTATTTCTCTCTCACTCAACTGTTTTAGTTGAATATAATATAGTGGATATTGCATCTCACCACTCTTCTATCCTCACTTGACTTACATCAACCATTTTTACCCCTACTATCTGCCCTTCCACTCAACAACAGCCTTGTATTCTGTTTTTTTTTCTTTGACAGCCAGAGGATATCCATCAAACCCATGTGATTTTTGATATGCCAAACCCATATCAAAGTCATTTCAATCTCACACAACCACCAGATTAAAAAGCTTGTGCAGCCAGAAAATGTTTCCTTTCCTCCAAGCCCTCTGAGCAATGGGTCATATTTACTCGAGGTTTGTCTTTCGGCCTGTAAAATTGCCGTTCCCTCAACCAGAAAATCGGAGTAAAAATACTCTGGTTGATTCCCCGGCTTCTTTGTTATTCCCCCCACAAGAAAAGGTCAGCACTTATGATTTATTATCAAAATCTTCTTGAGGTCACCTTTTTTTGAATACATGTGACAACTGGGTTTGAAATAGCTGCTTAAGTTTCTATTTTTCACGTTTTGGTGGATAGGATCATGCGAGAAATGTCAGAACTCTTCTGATAGAATTGACCTGTAGACAGTTGTCGCTATGGTGTGAATTTTATTTATAATTTCAAATTTACCGATGTGAGTGGTGCCATCACATGCTGACAGTGATGTATGCAAGACTTGCTTTAAAGCAGCCAAAATGAAAGATGATTGCCTTCTACGATCTGTTATTGCAGGAGAGCTTCAGGTTGTCCTGTTTTGCTTTTTGTCAGCATTTAGATCCCATATTGAAGTTACCACTAGATTGCTTTATGCTGAAATAGGATATTTTGTCATCATTAAGCGGTGAGAGTGCCTGGCCATCACACAGTGCTTTGGCATGAAGACTGAAAAGGAAATATTTCCAGGGTGCGCATGACTCTTATTGATCTGTATGTGTGAACTCCAGTACTTAAAATAATAATCGTAGGTACTTAAGTAATTTCCTCTGGCAATTATCCACATTTCACAGAACCACAATTACACTCATCACCATTCATTTGTGGGTACACTATGCCATCCCCTACATACAAATGCTTTGTGCAGTGCTTTTGGCTTAAAAAAAAGAAAAGAAATAGACCCCACGATCATACCCAGGCTTGCGAATGGCTAATCCTCTCCAAACATGGGCCAGGTCATGGTCAGATTGGAAAAAAGACGCTGTCCCATTATAGCTGCGTGCGTGCGTGCGTGGTCAATGGTCAGTAACGGGTCCCCACGTGATATAAATAACAAATCATGTGTGAGAGAAGGCCAGAGCAGCTATACCCTGTGTATTTGTTGTGTGTTTCCATCCACTGTTAATTTAAACGGCATCTCCCGAGATCAAAGCGAAGTCAATCCTGTGTGTACTAACACAGAGAGCCCCTCAGCCCGCCCCCCCTGATAGGCAGCGCTCTCTGTCCCTCATGTTTGGACGGAGAAGACGTGCATGGTGCAGACGGCAGGCAGGGCACTGATGGAGACTTGCTCCGCCATATGAAGGGCTGTATCATCAATACTACTACTATTTTTTTTTAAATTCTCTTACCACCTCTCCTGAGTTACCTGCATGTTTCTGATAAGTGCCGATTCTGGTGAATCCCTTCCAGTATGTGTGCTCTCTCCTTTTTTTTTTTTTTTTTTTTAAGTTTTATTTCTTTTGGCTTCTCTTTATGTTTCACAGGCGTTCTCGCGTCGACAAAGGGGATTCGCCTTTTAAACCTCTCCTCCTTTCTTAATGAAAACACTCTTATTCTGTTAGAATCACTTCCTACCAACTAATTGATAGTAAACCTGGGAAATAAATCCAGGCATCCCACTATTTACTTGATTTTAAGTGAATAGTGATGCTACTTTTAACATATTTCTGTTCATGCCAACTTTATTAAAAAAAAATATATATATATATATATTTATTTCCAAGGCATGACATATGCTTGCCTTACTACCAGGCCACAACCCAGGCTAGATGTGCTCTCTTTCCTAAACCTGTCAGGGACACTTTAGTCAACTTTTTAAATGATTGCCCACTTTATAGAATACACTTTTTCTCCCCCAGTCTTCCTCACTAATTCTTAAACCCCTTGTCCTCCTCTCCTCTCTCTCTCTCTTTCCCCAGCCCTTTTTTAATAATGAATGTGCTTTTGAAGCAGCTTTTCCACATGTGGTGTGCAGTGTGTTCTGGCCTAACTGTTCATGTCTTGTGCTGTCTTACCTTTTCATAGGGTCCACTCTGAAACGACTTTGTCTAGGCAAAGAGCGCAGTAGTAGTAACTATCTCCTTTACTTTCTTACTCTCTGTCTTTCTTACCCTGTTCTTACCGTTTTAGCCCTGATGTTTGTCTGTGCACTTTCATTTTCTCTTTATTGTTTGGGCACTTTGTAAAAGTGGCGGTTAATGTTGAAAATATGGGTACTTTTCAGATTGTCGCATTAATTGACTTTTGTTGTCGTTTTGCATGGCGGTGTGCCTACGTGTCTTGACGAAAAGAATGTTGTCATTGCTTGCATGTCAAAACATTTCATTTGTATACAGTTATTCATCTATGTCATTAATGTTGCGATCTGTTGGCTGCTTTCTTGGCAAAATGTGTGTCACACTTTTTGTTGTACACACAGTTGATCTGTCCCAAGCAAAACCATTAGAACCTTTAAAAGAACTCTTTCATGAAGTAAAGAAATAAATATAAGTAACCTTAGATGATGCCATCCAGTAGCCAATTGATTTGACAGTTTTTTTTTCTTCGTATTTTTCCCTGACTGAACAGATTTTTAAGACCTGTGTGTCTTTTCAGGGTCTTCTCTCAGCACCAACACGGCTCCGGCAGCCTCCGGTCAGACGCAGCCACCGCTCGCCACGCCCTCGCCGTCCTCTCAGCCTATCACGAGGCTGGCTCAGGTCCAGTCCAACAACAGCAACAACAAGCGAGGAACGTTCACGGACGACCTGCACAAACTGGTGGATGACTGGACGAGGGAGACGGTCGCGGCAGCCAATCAACCGCGGCCCTCCCTGAACCAAATCAAACAGCAGAGACGCCAACGGGACCTGGAATGCAAAGCTCCACCCATGGGAGCATCTGCACACGAGGTATTCGAAATGGAGAGTCGCCCTCAGTGATAAGTGGCGCAGCATCACTGGATTGTGATCTATAACGTTTGATGTAAATATGCGCTGTGCTCTGTGCACTATTTTGTAAAACAACTCGCTTCTGTTCCAGATGAAATGCCATGTTGGTACCAGCAAGTTCCAGCTGCCTCTTTCCTGCCCCCTGACTGCTGCTTTAGGCCCTGGTACGCCCTCAAGTCTAGCCCCCAACTCCTCGGCAATGCTGCCTCCTGGGTACATCCTGCCAGCAGGCTCCTATGGTGGGATGGTTCCCGCTCCGCTTTACCCCCAGCAATGGCCCGGCATGCCTAGTCCTGTAGGGTCAGCGGGTCCTGTAGGCCTGCTTGGTGCTGCGAGAATGATGCCCTATAACGCCATGGCAAACCCAGGGATCCAAGCCTACCCTCTAATCATGCACAACACGGAGAGCGGCCCCTGTCCATAAACCACCGGGACTACCTAATCTGCTGAATACAAGCAGTCGGTGTGTATGGATAGAACAGTCCCGGCGCCACTCTGCTCTCTCACCAGAGCCACAACTGTACATAATATCTGAAGTTGTAAATAACCTGACAGAGTGTTGCTCTTCTTTATACAACACCGACCAGTAAATATGTCGTAAAGTGTGTGCGTGTGGGGGATTGTGCGTGAGTGTACATACGTCTGTATATTATAGAGTACATGTTAAGGATGTGTGAATAGCTAATGCTTTTTTGGCTTTGGTATATACCGAAATCGGCCATGCAACACATTTTGTCTGTGGTCAAGAAAACATATTTAACTTTATTCTTTATTACATTAATTTTCGCCTTTCTCTGTGTTATGTACAATTTAAACACTACATTGGAATCCAAATAGCAGTGGTTGGAGAAACGGCAACAGGACAGTATTTCTGATGAAAATATTTGAAGGAATGTAGTGCCTTGAACGTTGATTTTTAATTTTCTTCTTTTGAAACTAAGCATGTCTGCATCCAAGTTATTTGAATTAACTGTAGCTTGAATGCAGTCTCTTTTTTTTTTTATGCATTACAGACACTTTTGTTGTTTTGGTTTACATTATAATGCCCTTGTAGTACTGCACTATTAACACAGTATATGCTCTTATTTAAATAATAAATTCATGTTTTAACTTTTGTTTACCTTCCACCTCTGTGACAGATGGAATGCCATAGTGGTGAGATGTACCGTTGCCTTGCAGAAACAAATGGTTAATGTATGACTGACGAGAGTAGGAAAAAGTAATTGTACCACAAGCCAAATCCACTCTTTCAGGTCAAATGGTTCGGTTGGACACGGCCCGTTTTTTTGGAAAGGACAACGGTGTTGTACAGCACAAGCGTTGACAGTGTTTGTAGCCCTGTGCTCAAAGGAAAGCCGATGTCCATAGCCATATATATATATAGATATATATATCTATATATATATATAGATATATATATATGTGTGTGTATAGTTATTTCTACAGTATATGCCTCTGGTAGTGTTCTGATCAGAATGTAGCAGTTAATATGTGATGGATTGAGGCTTAAAAGTGCAATTTAACCCCTCCACAAAGCTTTGATCGTGGCCTTGCCACAAGCCTTATCTCTGATGTGTGCGACAGGAGCAAGCTGTAAACGTTGAACAAAGTCACAAATCACCCAGCACCAGACAAGACGTTTCCAGGCAAAAATATAAACCACACAAATCACACCGCAAACTGAACTCACTACTGCTCTTTGGTCTTTCAACTTGGCTGTCCTTTTACTCAGCATACACTGTATGTGAAATATTCTGTGCAATCACCAGTTAAGTCCGATGTTTTTAACTTATTTCATGTTTCAAGTGTGACTTTTTGATGGCTGCTATCATCTGAGGGGATTTCTCCTGTACAGTTGATTGGATTCAAACAAGAGGGTACTTAAGAAAATAAGAACAATAACAAATAAGATGCTTACACAGCAGTGTTATTGCCTTGTTGAAATTTTGACGATGTGTTTATTTGCCGGGTTGCGTTTGATGACGGACTTTCTTTTTTTTCCTTGTCAGTAACATTTGTGCAACATTCTAATGATACTTGATATGGGAGATTTGCACAACCGATCGTCTCCCTTCATTCTAACCTGTTTAAGCGTTTCCTATACTGTATATAGTGGGTTTCACTGCCTGTACTTTTTTTATCACTGACAAGCATGGCCAACTTTTCATGTTCCACGGCGCAAAGATAAAACAATACAGCTTCTACGGTTGGAAATCCCACATCTCCGCAACACATTTGAAAGGTCTCAACACCCCCATCCTTCCAAGCTGTGAACTGTACAGATTTTTCTCGTAGTTTATACTTGTACATTTTGTTTGTTTGACTGTGTAGGGGCGGTGGTGTTTGAAGGGGGGGTCGGGGGGCGGGTAGGGGTTGCTTTGATGTATCAGATTCCATCAATTCGGTTTGAATTGGACTTTTATAGGATATTATGCAGAGTCTTCTGCTTTGGTGAAATACTTCCAGTAGTAAGAGATTTCTGTTCTCTGTCACTTGTATCTGGTATCCTTTGTTCCACCTACCTCACTGCTAACTCACTGCGAGCAGAGGAGGGAATCGCTATTGTTGCCAAATTCAGCCGGGTGCAGGGGTGAGACCTGGGAGCTAAAATGCAGAGAGCACACACACACAATCCTGACTCTTCCCACTCTGCTCAGGTCACCTCTCTGTGCACAGCATTGCCCCCTGTTGAATATGCTCTGGTTGTCATTATGCTTGTATGTAAACTGTGGGCTTGCTTCTGCCTGCTGTGTGTCCCACTGCATTTCCCCCCCACCTTACCCTGCTGCACTCTAATCACAGCCTGTATGTTGAGAGAGAAATAAATATTATTTTGTGCTTGATGACATGTGTCTTTGTATTTTATTTTCCAGGTGATTTTATTACACCTTTCTGAATAAGCTGATATAATATATAGTTGTGGATGAACAAATATGATAAATCGAATAAATATATTTTAATCTAAAGTGGTAATGGTTTACTCATTTCAAAGATGTGTTTGAAAGCTGTTCATCATTGAGCCCAAGCCACAGATTCGCGCCATATTTAACACTGAGTATCATGGGGAAACTATTCTTGTAAGCATAAATAAAAAATAAAATAATATCAATATTCCATTTTACATAACGATGTGAATATGGTTACTATTCATATAAAATACCGGTTAAATTATTCATTCGCGCGCAGAAGCCGAGACGTCGGCTGTGCTTTGTGTGGCGAATGTGTCGACCCGCGCATGCAGCCCAACGGCACAGCAATGGTTTCCCCTTTTGTTCCAGCGAGTTTCTGAATTATCCCCAACACAATGCAACGATCGGGATGTTTTACTATTTTATTAAATCACGGTACGGCTCTGAGGCCTCCCGCGTCCTCGTCCGGGATTATCTCATGAATTAAAATCGATCTGCAACCCTTCCGATCGGGTGTGAGGTTTCCGAAGCACGCAGCCTTGAGGAACGTGGAGTAGTAAGTGTTTATAACGTTGGTGCAGTTCTGTGCGGGTTTTACGGTGGAAGCTAGTGTGTAGGTTCAAGTGGTCACACTATCGTTCTTGTAAGATTGTTGTGGGTGTGATAGTGTGGCTTTGATCTCAGTTTAAACACAAAACACAGCAGCGAAGCCCTCTTACAAAAAACAACACTGCCTATTTTCCATATGGCACATTTCAGAGCGTTTTCCACCACAGAGGAGAAGAAGTGTGTAGATCGGCCTCTAATATGTGATATATCGATACATGAATGGTAAACAAACGTGATCAGACATGCAGTAGTAGTTTGGTAACAGCCGTCGTGTCGTTTTGCTGCTCGTTGTGTGTTATTTACGGGATGAGGTCATTGTGGAGGGAAACACAACAGAGAGCATAGTGATGATCTAAGTTACAGCCAGGCTTCAGTGTGCGAAGCCTCAAACACCCCTCTGTTCGCCAGGTGTTTTCAGTTGGACTCGAATGTTGTTTAACTTTTAAATGATGCCTCTACGTGTGTGTGTGTGTGTAGCTAACGTCTCTCGTTTGATCACAGCTACAAATTAGCATGCTAATCAAACCAACTAGTTAACGTCAGCGAGCTGAATGAAACCGCCTCGCGTCAGACGGAAAATGGACTCGTTCGTTACACTGACACGGGAATAGGGGCTGTGTTCAATTTATTTGTCGTATTTGCGGAAGTGTTGGTGTTGTTTGTTAGCCGCTGCTGTTAGCCCACTGGCTAACAGCGCCAGGCTGCAGCGGCTCATTGTTTGAGGAGGAAGCAGTAGCACCATGCTACAGCTAACGTTAGCTGGACTGTACTGCATGAAGTCCCCTGGTTAGCATCTAGGCTTTCAAGCAAAATTTGACCAGTACACTGATTGACCAGATTTTTGTTTTCTTGTTTGTAACTTATAGTTTTTGTGTTTTCTGAAAATTTGAATAATAACGGCAGTTACAATGATAACTGGAGATATTTAGAAATATCAAGCAGAAGGAAATACACTGACACCTGCTATTTCAGTGACAGAAATAACCAAGGGTCTTACAAATGCAGCATAATCAGGTGATCACTGTTCCGCCTCACTACACAGGTGCATGTACCAGGTAAAGTTCAGTGTCTAACGGACAACACAACTTTTTCCCATGTGTTCTGTGTATTTCCAGATGTAATCTTGAGGAGCATCTGTCCCAGCGGTGGCTGTTGGCACAATGGGGCTGGACTTTGACGTAAAGACATTCTGCCACAATCTGCGGGCCACCAAGCCCCCGTATGAGTGCCCGGTGGAGACGTGCCGGAAGGTTTACAAGAGCTACAGTGGCATTGAGTATCACCTGTACCACTATGACCACGACAACCCAACTCCTGCACAGGCTGTACCACAGAAGAAGAGAAAGGGACGCCCACCCCGCGCCTCGCTGGCCGGGGCGGGAGATACGGATGATGGTGGGGGAGGACCGGGACACGGGGGGGACACCCCGGGTAGCCCCAACCGGTCAGATGGCTCCAACTCCCCGGGCAGAGAGACGATGACATATGCCCAGGCGCAGCGCATGGTAGAGCTGGACATCCAGGGACGCATTCACCGCATCAGCATCTTTGAGAACATTGATGTGGTTTCAGAGGACGACAGTGAGGCAGAGGACGCTCCGACCTCCGGTACTGGTGGGAGCGGTGGAGGTGTGTGTAACGGTAGCGACGGGGGCAACGGAGGAAGCGAGTTGGGAGGTAGCGGCAAGGACCGGCCGGACATCGCATCTTCCAACGGGGGCAAAGCCACCCCAAAGTCTGGGAAGCATAAGAGTAAAGAGAAGAAGAAGGACGGCTCGTCCCATCATCACAGCGCTCAGTCTGGGCCCGCGATCAAGCTCCCCGAGGCCGTGTTCAGAGAGCTGGACCAGGAGCGGCCTGATGCCCCTCTACGGCCGCTGTCTTACTACAGGTGTGCGATGACAATTACGATCTGATCCATTGGTAATTGTGGGATATAATCATAACGTATATAATCACTCTTTAGTATATGGAAGCAATTTTAAAAACAATGGCATAGAGAAGGTCATACAGGAAATTCATCCCGGATTTGTTTCATTATTCCACAGCTGATGCTGAGCCCGCACTCCCATTTAATTACTCACTTGTCCCCCCCCTCCCGGTAATAATGCATTGTTTTTTTCTTCGCTGATGTTCAGGTACATTGATAAGTCTGTGGAGGAGCTGGATGAGGAGGTGGAGTACGACATTGATGAGGAGGACTGCATCTGGCTCGAAATCATGAACGACAAGCGGCGGTGTGACGGCGTGACGCCCATTCCTCAGGAGGTGTTTGAGTACCTCATGGATCGCCTAGAGAAGGAGTCCTACTTTGAGAGCCACAACAAGGTACATCCGCCTCCATGCTGAGAGGAGGCTGGTGCTTATGCTCTGCACCTTATAGCGATGTGAACTCTGATCTCCCCGTCGTCCTGCTTTCTCCCAGGCCGACCCCAGCACGCTGATCGACGAAGACGCCGTCTGCTGCATCTGCAACGACGGGGAGTGTCAGAACAGCAATGTGATCCTGTTCTGCGACATGTGTAACCTGGCGGTCCACCAGGAGTGCTACGGCGTCCCCTACATCCCCGAGGGCCAGTGGTTATGTCGGCGCTGCCTGCAGTCGCCGAGTCGAGCCGTGGACTGTGCTCTCTGTCCCAACAAGGGGGGCGCTTTCAAACAGACGGACGATGCGCGCTGGGCGCACGTGGTTTGCGCCCTCTGGATCCCAGAGGTAAATCCACACACCGCAACATGGGCGTTGGTCACATCTTAAATGTTCAACAGCCTAGCGAATTTAGCGGTGGAGAGTCAGTCTGCTATCATATTGGGATTGGGATTTTTTTTTCCCTTCCTCCTCAGGTCTGCTTTGCCAACACGGTCTTCCTGGAGCCGATTGACAGCATTGAGCACATCCCTCCGGCACGCTGGAAACTCACCTGCTACATCTGCAAGCAGCGCGGCTCCGGCGCCTGCATCCAGTGCCACAAAGCCAACTGTTACACAGCCTTCCACGTCACCTGTGCCCAGCAGGCGGGCCTCTATATGAAGATGGAGCCCGTCCGCGAGACCGGGGCCAACGGCACCTCGTTCAGCGTCCGCAAGACGGCGTACTGTGACATCCACACGCCGCCGGGCTCGGCCCGACCGCTGGCCGGAGTGGGCGGGGCCAGCATGGGCTCGTCTCACAGCGAAGGAGAGCTGGAGGAGGACGACGAGCCCAGCATCTGTCACGACGACGACTCCAAGGGCTGGAGCTCTGAGCGGGCCAAGAGGGCAAAGGCAAAGTCCAGGCTGAAGATGAAGAGAGCGAGGAAGATCTTGGCTGAGAGGAGAGCCGCTGCCCCAGTGGTGTCCGTTCCCTGCATACCCCCCCACAGGTAGGAAGCACATATGTCCCTTTACCTTCTTATACAAAACTGAATGTGGAAACGCAGCTTGACCAGAAACCAAATCCTCACACGCTTGGATGACTCTCATCCAGTCGCCACTTTTCTTTTGCTATCTCCGGAGATGCACTTCTGTAAAATCACTCTTACTTCTCGGAAAGCAAAAAGACACTTCCCATATAGCAGTGAAGGTGAATGGCATTTGACCTTTGACCATCTGAAGCTCAAGCTGTGCTTGTTTCTCTCCAGACTCAGCAAAATCACCAGTAATTTAACGGTACCCAGGAAGAGCCAGTTCATGCAACGGCTTCACAGCTACTGGACCCTGAAGAGGCAAAGTCGCAACGGCGTTCCTCTGCTGCGCCGGCTCCAAACGCACCTGCAGTCCCAACGACATATCGAGCCGCTCCCGCCACAGCCGACGTCGCAGCTTCCCCCAGTAAGTGGTTTTTGTGTGTCGCCGCATGCTATCGTGATACTGTACTTGCCCGGTGCACGTGTTTGATGGCGCTTGTGGTTTTGTGCTTGTTGGTGTTGCAGAGGGACAGTGAGGAGAAACAGAGTGCCCTGAAGGAGCAGCTGAAGGCCTGGCAGAGGCTGAGGCACGACCTGGAGAGGGCCAGGCTGCTGGTGGAGCTCATCCGCAAGAGGGAAAAACTCAAGAGGGAGACGGTGAGACGCAGGCCGGATTTATTTCTGCCCCTGAACAATTCAGTTCAATTCAATTGAGATAACGTCATTTATCCATTAGGAAGTGCATTTGTGTAAAAAGCACCAGTGTGTATTTTACATACTGTACGTCAATATACAACAAAGCCAAGACAACATAGCTGTGAGGTATATTTGACAGCGCTAAAGTTCTTCACCTAGTTTGGCTATGTAAATGAGATATTTTTCTACATTCTTGCAATTTTCATTCACAGAGTAGAGGATTTTTTTTGTCGTGGTCCAGCTTCAAGGCATGGGAGGGTTACGATGAGGACGAACACAGTTCTCTGTTTTTGTGATATTTTTTCATGTTCAGATTAAAGTGCAGCAGATGGCACTGGAGATGCAGCTGACTCCTTTCCTGGTGCTGTTGCGGAGCACATTGGAACAGTTACAAGAAAGAGACACCAACAACTTCTTCACTGAGCCTGTACCACTGGCAGAGGTAACTGCAAACGCACACACACACACACACCTACACCTACTTTAAGATTGTGTTTGCTTTTCACTTCAAAGTGATGTTTCAAATCTGATGGCATGGGTTTATTTATGTTTTCTTCCCCATCTACAATCGATTCCATTTATTATTTATAATAATCTATTAATAATAACATAACCCAGTCCCTCCCTGTATGACCTGTACCCTCTAATGCGATCAAGTGCAACAGCTTTGCATTTTCTACCTTTCAAGCGGTTAAAGGTAGAAACCTGGTAACATTTTCCTGAAATGTTATGTTATACTTTGTCAGTGGATCTAAAATGAATTCTAAAACGAAAACTAAATCAAGGGTATAATTCGATTCTAATTTTCACTCCTGTCATCTGCGCACTGGAAATTCAAACGGACACTAGAACCTGTGGGTGATGCTTCTACCTGATCTCTACCTGCTACTATCCAGGTGCCAGACTACCTGGACCACATTGACACTCCAATGGACTTCCAGACCATGTGGAACCTGCTGGAGTCCCATCGCTACCTCACCTTCGAGGCCTTTGAGGGAGACTTTGGCCTCATTGTCAACAACTGCCTCAAGTACAACGCCAAGGACACGGTTTTTTACCGCGCCGCCCTGCGGCTCAGAGAGCTGGGCGGATCCGTCATGCGAACGGCGCGGCGGCAGGCCGAGCGGATCGGCTTCGACTACGAGACTGGCATGCACCTCCACCGAGAGCCGAGTCCGGACAGCCAGCGCGAGCAAGAGAGAGACCGAGAGAGGGAGCGGGAGCGGGAGCGAGAGAGGGAAAGGGAAAGGGAAAGAGAACGAGAGCGGCAGTTGTCTTCTAATGAAGATGGTAAGCGATCTATCCCATCAGGCTTTGAGTTAAATATACACAGGTTTAGTTTTATTGGCTTTATGACATATTGTTCTTTGTTGAATGTCAGCTGCAATCATGTTCTTGTCACAAGCGTCATGCACTGATGCTGTACTAGGGGGTGTGTGTGAACTTAATTACTGAATAAGAATTGTATATTTGGCGCAGCCTCTTAGACAGTAGATGGCGCTTGATCAGCTTTGCTTGTAAAAACTGTATTTCTTTAACTTTGCAATTTTTATTTTATTTATTGCTATATTTTTTTACTAGATAATGTGGTTTGTTTGGCCCCGTGTGCATTTCAGAACAACCTCAGATTGCGTTTAGTGTTATTTAAGTGATTTTTGTACTATTTGAAGCATTATATTTGAAGATTTTTCTCGCTCTGCCAACTTATTTATTGGCTGTCCATTTGTGCCTTCTCTCAGACCTGCTCCTGCCGGAAAACAGGCGACGGCTTCCCCTGGAAGAGCAGCTGCATTACCTGCAGGCACGTCTGGACGAGGTCAGCTTGGGGAAGCACAGCATCGGTCAGTCCCGCAGGGCCAAAGCCCTGAGAAAAGAGATCAGCGTCATCAAGAGGAAGCTGGCGCACCAGCGGGAGGGCGGCCCCGGCATGGCGGGCCGGGAGTCTGTGGGAGGAGGAGACCGGGGCTCTTCTCTCCCCCATCACCCGTCCTCTTCGGGACACCACGACGAGGGCGGGGAAAGCAGCAGCCAGGAGATTGGTGGAAAAGGTGCGTTTAGGAAGATGTAAAATATATGATATGTGTAATAAACATCTCCTTGCCTTGCTAAATCATAAATATCCTCTCCCATCCAAGATCTGGGTGTTTCCTCGTCGGCCCTGGCGCCTGAGGTGGGCCGTCGGACATCTGTCCTCTTCTCCAAGAAGAACCAAAAAATGGCCGGCCCGCCCAAAAGGCCGGGGCGCCCTCCGAAGAACCGCGACGCAGGCTACGGTGGAGCGGGGGTGAGCCAGAGCCCCATCGGGCCCCCACAGCTGCCCATGCTGTCTCCAGCCAGGCAGAGGAAGAGGCCCCGCAGCCCCCACACCAGCTCCAGCTCCGACAGTGACAGTGACAATGACGACCTGCTCCCAGGTACAAAAGACACCTGCTCATAAAAAAAATTAATAATAAATAAATCTTATTTTAATTAAAAAATTCTGTGAAACATGCTCACTAACCCTAACCCTCTCCTATTCTTTTTCTTTTTTTTCAGGTTTGCCAACGAACGGTTTTGATGGAGGAAACCAGCCGGTAACGGAGAGCTTTCTGGTCTACAGAAATGAGCCTCGGTTCCCTCGTTCCAGCTCAGACTCCGAGTCCACCACCAGCAGCAGCAGCAGCGCGGCGTCCGACAGGACCAGGTGACCCGGTGCTCCTCTGCTCCACACCTCACATTTCAACTGATTACATCCAAAGGGAAAGAGCTCATTTCCACTAACAAACCCATTGGGGATAATATGGTGCATTGACATTTTTTAGCTCACAGTGTTGCAAACACACATTTCTTAACATGGATTAGTCCCAGTGCTCTCCTCAGGCCCGTGTCCAGACAATCCTGGCAGCTGTTGAAAGCAGGTGACAAGTAACTGGTGGCACGTCAATTTAGCCGCTTTCTGTGGATTAAGAATTCCAGGTTTATTTAGCCAATTACACACATCGAAACACAGCTTGATATGTCTTTTTTTTTAAGCGGCCGTGGGCTTGATCAAATTCAATTTGCAGTTTGCCAGGCCAGCTGGTTAGCTAGTCCCACAGTTGATACAGATGCCGGGAGGGTGGTGCCGGCTTTGTGCCGGCCCTTTTGTTTTTAGTGACACTAGACAGACACACGTGTGAAACCACAAGAAAATAAGATCATCAGCAACTTCTCGTTTACCTCAACAGTTTTTCAACCAGTGAAGTGTCTGTGTTCTGTGGTATGTCAGCTTTTTGTTCTTTGAATTGTACACACTTGTCATGGAGTAGCGTGCGTCGTGTGCTGACCCGCGTCCTCTCTCCCTCAGTACCACCCCCTCTAAGCAGGGCAGAGGGAAGGCCTCGTTCTCCCGCTCTGCCTTCCAGGAAGACAGCAGCGAGGAAACGTCGGGCACCGAAAACGATTCTTACTCGGTCGGAGGATCCCGGAGCGTTTCGCATCGTAAGCACATCGCGCCCGCAATTTTGGTCATCCACTGACAGGAAAGCCGCAGTATCCCGGAACTAACATGATTAAACTGCAAAATCTTACATGCGAGTGGAATTGTGGTTGATGCAATAGCGCGTGTCGTTCGCTCATTTATTCCACGTCTTCCTGTTCCTGGCTTTGTTACCGTCAGTGGTGAGAAGCCGTTCCAGGTCGGGATGCTGGATGACCTCTGACGACTATACCTCTCTCGACGCTCTAGACCTGGTGTGGGCCAAGTGCAGAGGCTATCCTTCCTATCCCGCCCTGGTGAGACGGCACACACGCTGTACTTTGAACTTCAGTCCACAAAAATGTTCTCTTAATGGCGTTCTCAAGGAGGGCTGTTTCTAAGCCTCTTGTCAACATTTGCCTGCAGATCATTGACCCGAAGATGCCCAGGGAGGGGGTGTTCCACCGGGGTGTCCCGATCCCTGTCCCCCCCTTGGATGTGCTGAAGCTCGGCGAGCAGATGACCCAGGAGGCCAGGGAACACCTGTTCCTCGTTCTCTTCTTTGACAACAAAAGAACCTGGTCAGTGTTCTTCGTCCTTTTTTCCTGTTATCCACTTTTATTGTCATTTATTCTTAAATTGATATTTTCTTGATTGGTCTTGCTGACAGCTTTGTGTTTTATTAATTTTTTTTCAAAATCACGATGAAGTACACAAAAAATAAAACACGCAAAGTAGGTCTCTGGCGTGACTACGTGTGCCTATGAGTTACTTTGTGGTCATAGTTCAAAGTAGGCCGCTTTCCTTTTACTGGCGTGCAAGATGGCAAAAAAAAAAAGCATTTAGCAGAAATAGGGTAAACGTGTTTTTTGATTACAGAAGAGGAAGGAAAGAGCCCACTGTGTTTTAGGTCATAGGCGGCTGCTGCTGCTGCACAATCACTTATTTTCAAGGTTTACTTCCAAGTACCAAGAGAAAAAAACCTTCGTCAGAAACATTTCAACAGATGTGAGGAGCCAATCAGAAGTCATGTAGAGGGTGGTATTTATTTTATCATCTCCTGCATGAGAACATGTTTGGCTTTGAGAGGATTTTTTTTTTCTCCCCCACGTTAACGAGCTAGTGATTGTGCGGACTATGTGATTTCTTTATTTCTTTAATTTTTCCGTGTTGTCCTAAATGAAATGGAGGTGAAAATGAACACTTGATCTGCTTTGTGTGCATGCAGGCAGTGGCTGCCGCGCTCCAAGCTGGTGCCGCTCGGAGTCGATCAGGAGCTGGACAAGGAGAAGATGCTGGAGGGCAGGAAATCCAACATCCGCAAGTCCGTGCAGGTGGCGTACCACCGCGCCATGCAGCACCGCAGCAAGGTGCAGGGAGACCCCAGCAGCGAAACCAGTGACAGTGACTGAACACGCATACACACACACACACACACAAACAGACTTCACGTGTTGGTCCTTGCGGGTATTTGCGGAGCGAGGTCCAGAAGTCAAACTTTTGGACCCCACTGTACGTTTCTCTATAGAGAGCCCAGCTCCACGTTGCAACACAAGAAATAGTGCCAGCACCGCCGAGTGGAAGACAACAGAAAAAAAAAGACGTCCACTCCATTTGCCCCAAGACACGCACAGTCATGCACACTAAGCCGTATTTAATCTGACATGTAAAATATTGTAATTAAGAGAATTGAAAAAAAAAATAGTATTGATTGATGGAAAATATGCTATGTTCAGAATCATGAATCGAAATACTCCCGGTCTGTTGTCAATATATATGTTTAATACGTTTACAGACTCAAAAAATGAACATAGCATTACACTATGATGTATACACAACTCTGCCCCCCCTCCCCACCTCTGCCCCCCCCCCCCCCTTCCCCCGTCATTTTCACACATACCTCCACAGGTGTATTTTTTACACGCGTGGGGTACGTGGCGGATATTAAGCGCACACATTCTTGGCGTGACCGCGGATGCCATCACTCTGACACTTTTTCACCTGAATCACCCAACTCCAAAAATAACAAAACAATAATACAATACTCAAAAGAAAAGAAAAATCAGAACAGGCCTGGCGCTAGTGTCGCGCATCACTGTTGCGCAAAGAGAGAGACTGTTGCAGCCTGAACTGCGAACCAACGTTAATTGTTATTTATTCTGCTCACTCCTTTTTTAACAAGGTCCACAAGTTTGTTTCCTCGCGGCCTACTTCTGAAACACTCTGTCGCTCTGTGTTCACCATCATGTCTCCTGTTTTTACAGTTTTTCTTAATGTACGTCTGTGTCATGCAGGCCGCCGGTCAGAGAGTCACAACGAGGACTCGCTGTCCGTCATAGGCTCGGGCTGGTGGCGTTAGAACTTTTATATATACAGATTACATGAAGATAGAAGTTTAATAAAAAGAATTGAGTTTTTTAAACTTGGGGCTTTGCGTCGCAGTCACTGTGTGTGGGCAGATTGTGTTTGTTTGGCGTCTCCCTGGTTTCCTGCTCGACTTCTGGAAAGGAAATGTTGCTTTATGTTCTGCAGAAGTTTGACGCACCCATTGATTCCAAGGATTAGAGGGAAGGGAGGACGTCTAATTTGATGCTGATAACACTATTTGCCACAACACTATTTGCAGTGAATCAATAATGTTTCTTTTTTTTTTTATTATAGAAGGATTGTCTGCGCTCTAACTTTATTCTCTAGGTTCCCTTAGCCTTAACAATCCAGTATGATATAAACCTATACCATGTGACACTTTTTTGCGCATCCATCGCTCGCACCGGTTGCGCAGGTTTCTCGCCCCTTGCAGTGTTATGTAGAATGCTCAGCCCAGACCCACTCTAAACCGGCTCTACCGGTCAGACCATGCTGACGATCGTTTGCCTCCAACCATGACTTGTTATCAATCTTTCCACACACGGTGAATATCCCCCAGCCGACAGGTGCATCCACTCAGAGCATTGTGTTTATCTACAGTACAGATATGCAAATGAAATGACACTGCTTTGGGTAAATGTGTCAGGTTTCCTGTGTGGAAATGACAGATAAGCATCAGTCAGTGGTTTTGACATCGTGCAACCTGTTTTTTTTTTGTTGTTTTTTTAATCAGGCCCCCCCTTTTTTTTGTTTTTTTCCCCCCCGTTTGTGTTTGTGAATCTTAAAAACCTTCATCAACAAATCCACCTTGTGATGGTGCGGGAGGATGTCACCAAATAAAAAAGGAATTCATTGGCTCGTAAACACTAAATGTCTCTCAAGTCACCCTGTAATAGTTGAGATATTCCAGTAAGGAACAAGGTGACAATATTATCACCACTTCTCATCCTCGAATAAACTCTGGTGGATTTCAAGCTGGAACAGCTGTCAGCAAAAAGTATTAATCTTGTTCTCCTCAATTGCATCCTGTAGAGACTTGACTCCCTGCACCAGGAAATTGTCTTACTGGAAAACAAATGTGACAAGTCACAAGTTTCCTGTAGCAGGTTCTCCTCTTGGATTTCCCCCTATTTACGGTTCTCTTTTTACCCTTTGACCCTTTGAGGCCAACCTGCCTCTTACTGGCCTCCATCACGGGTCTCCTTCTTCCATGGTCTTATCAGTTTTCATGGAAAGTATGTACATCTGTGTCAGAAAAAAAAAAAATGTGGTAGGAAATGAAAAGCAAAGCTTGTTTACTCACTAACCTGGCAACATTTAAGCTGACCAAATTTGCAGCAGCTTTGCAAAGATGATAAAAGATGGAGTTTCAGCCTTTTGAAGTAAAGCCTAGGAGGCAGATCAATCCGCACAGCGGCCGCAGATGGCCCGCGGGCCCCGAGTCTACACGCACTCACTAAACCCCCCGTCGGAAGTTTTCTTTAGTTTTCTGTCGTGGGCGTCAACTAAGACTCAGACAGCGTCTTTCTGGTTGACTCAGTGTGGCTGTCCTGTCTCCACCTGCCGCCATCGTCAACACACGTCATCGTGGTGTTTTAATGGATGCTTTGCGTGACGTCCCGGGACCTTGAGGCCAATGCTCGGGGTTTGTCCGCGAGGACGCGCGCCAAACAACCGTCCACGCTGACGGGAGGAGAGCGACGGTGGGTCACGGCGTCGCGCGCACGCCTAAGATGCGTCTCGGAGCCGCGGCGGCGTTGGTGGCCGTCTTGTTGTTTCCTCCGCTGCTGGGATGTGCCAGCCCCGCACGCCGGGTGATATTAGGGTTCTACGCAACTGCTGTGACGCTCGCATCCCGCGGAGGCTTTTTTGTGCGTGCGCGACTCTCGGATCCTGTACCAGAGTTTGACCTGTCGGTGAATCGGTCGTCGAAGTCCATCACCGTTACTGTGGAGCCGGGAGAGAAAGTCTATGCCAGATGGTGTTTCGAAACAAACGGGTACTGCTCTTCTGGTTCACACATTACTGTAAGTATATGTACACACATAGATCCGTGTATTTGTACACCAAGGAAACGAGACACTGTATTTGCATGTTCTGTTTTGCAGATTGATTCAGCTCGGTCTCGATCAGCCGTCCTTAACGTCCCTTACCGGCTGCCCTGTGTGTGCGTGCAGGTACTTAAAGCAGCGTGTCCTTATAAATATGATAAACACGTTCAATGAAATGACATGGCCTCGTGAGCCAGTTTTCGTTGGTGCTCACGTCTCACTCGCCCTCGTAGGTTTATTTCACCCACAGAGACGCCCTGCGAAGGAAAAGGTGTCCTTTTCAAAACGAAGGTCTCACAGGTGAGTGTCAGCATATTATTTATCTCAGAGTAAGATTGTTTTATTTTATTTTCATTTAATTTTTTGTATTTTACGTCTGCGATATTCTGTTACGAGGCAGATATACAAAATTACTGCCTTTCATCTGTTGGGTCACATTATTGGAGTATTTCATAAGATGAGAAAACAAAAATCGTACGACTTTGTGTTGGGTTTGGCAAATGTCATGTAGTATTGGCAATGTGGGGTTTTAATCGCCATCCTGCAGATGGACCTGACACAGCGGAACATTCTAATATTGTAGACAATAGTTTATTCAGGTTCGGAAGGAAATAGGTCTTATTATTTTCCAATGTACTAATTCACATTGCTACCAAGAAGAAAGTTGTTAGATTACTTTCATTAGTTGTTAATAATTAAAAAAAGAATAGATTGATTCAAACTTCTGTTATGTGGAGTAATGTGTGGAGCGCACAAGTTTCCATCAGACCTAAAGAGAGTTTTTGCAGGAAGCTGCCTTCTGAGTGAAGTATTTCAAAAAGACTTCAACTGACGCACATTATTTTATTTAGCATGAAAACAGCATTTGAAAACATCTCAGTGGCTACAGAAACAAAAAGTATTCTACAGTATCTAAGGAAATGTCTTTAAGCGTTACTTTCTTGCCATTCGGTATAATTGCACGTGGATTGCCGTTAACGCTTCAGAGACAAACATCACAGACCTTGGGTCTGGTTGGTGTGATAGTGTCGTAAACTGCTTGCGTCTACGTCGGCTCAACAGATGTCGGCGATGTTTGGCGCTCCACTGAAGTCATACTCTCAGAGTCCAGCTTGAAGTTGAGCTCGGTGTGTCCCACCAGCCACTGGAATATATCTTCCTCCCTCTGCTGGAAGCGTCATGAACACCTCTGCATACCCGTGCTCAACTCCACACTGGAAGAAATGGAGGAAGAACCCCACCTGGTGAGCTTGGCTGGGGCCGTTAACGACAGATTGGGCATACAAAAGAATAGTAAGGCTTTCTCAAACTCATATTGTGTCTCCCCAATAGAAATATAACACATCTGCCGTGGACAAACACCCCGAGATGTGCGTGCAGGTGAGAAGCGGCCGGAAGAGACGTCAGGTTTGTCCATGGTTTTTCGGATGAACAATATTTGCATTTCTCTTTTGCAGTTTTCTCTGCAAGGCAGCCGTAATATCTCCTGTCCCTTCCAGGCTGGTGAGTCAAAAGGCAGGGATGAGTCTCGATGTACCAGTCCGTTTCTCACTGTCCATGCCCTCTCTCCCTGGCCGTTGCAGATGTGCCTTCATGGCAGGTGCACATTGGACTTGGCCGCCAGGGTGTTTTTGTATGCATCACCTCTAGGTCCCAGGCAAAGTACTCTGCCCAGCTCTGCGTTCTGACCCAGATGGGCTGTTCACCCGTGGGCACAGTCCACACTATCATCGCTGTAAGTATGCAGTATGTATGTTTGTGAAAAGGCACTAAAGAGAAGAGGGAAGAAAGACATTTCCCATGTGAAAAATGCCTGACTCTTCTCCTCCCATGTATAGGAGGGAAAAGCTGCAGAAACAAGGATACATATGCCTCCTGACTTTATAGTTCAGAAGCCCTGTGTACAGGTGAGGTACACACCATGATGTTGTGCAGAACTGAGAAAGGTGTTTCTGAATGTGGTGCCCTACCTTTACACCCATTACTCTCTCTTTACACACTGTTCATTTCAGGTGTGGCAAGCAGATCCTGCTCTGCATGGAAGAAGGATCCTGTGCCCGGACTGTGAGTGTTCACACGCTTACGCCAGCTGGAATGTCAATGGAGCAGAAATTGTGTGTGTGCCTTGCATGCACTCTCACAACACCCAGGCACTAAATAGACCCTCTGCTCTTTCCCTGTGCTTCCACAGACACGCACCACAGGCGTGGCCTGTATGCTCTGGCAGCTTTGGTGCTGCTGGTTATCATTGCAGCACTCGGAGTCTTCCTCCGCCATCTCACTCGACCCGGAGCTCCAAGTGAGTTCACTTTGCAAACATTGCATTTCCTTTGAAAACTCTTTGGTCCTGCGTCCCTTAGCATCGGATTTGAACTCATTTTCACTCTGATTGATTTATTTTTTTAAATTATTGTTTTGTTTTCCACCTCTGTCTTTTGCCACATCTCTAGGCTGGCTGTGTATCCCGAAGCCGGTGTTGCTGGTGTGCTCCTCGGAGCAGTCAGACCATGTCTCTGCTGTCGGTGCGTTAGCCTCAATTCTGCAGGGGGAGCTAAAAGCCACAGTGCATATGGCTCTGTGGGCCCAGACCTCGCAAAGGGGGATCGGAGCTGGGAGCGGAGTGACAGATCTGGGTCTGCTTCCCTGGCTGTACGGCCAGTGGGAGGCCGTGCATAAGGCTCAGGGAAGAGTGCTAATAATTTGGAGTCCCGAGGCCAAGGCGACCTACGACAACTGGAGTGAAGGCCCAAACGTGGAGGTCACTGAGAGTCCGAGGGAAGACGGCGGTAAAGCGGACGGGAGAGACGGGAACAAAAGTGTAGACCTGGAAGAGGGTGGTAAAGTAAGCGGAAGAAGACTAATAAAATGTAAAAAGGAGCAAAGTTCAGGAAGGGAAAAGAGTTTGAAATTATGTGATGAGAAAGACTGGTCCCAACAGAAGGAAGCCTCTTCAGTGATTGCGCCAATATTCGCAGGTGCTCTGGCCTACCTGCAGGGGTCACTGCAGCAGGCCAAAGGTCAAGGAGCTGCCATTGTCTATTTTCAGGGCCTGGGCCACAGCAGGGACATCCCCAAAACCCTGAAAGCTGTGCCTCGGTACTGCTTACCACAGGACTTCAGTGGTTTGATACGGGAGCTGGGGGGGATGAGAAGAGGGGCTCAGTCTGAGGTGCCCTGCCTCCCCAGACTCCTGGCTACAGTGCAGACGCTGTGTCTGGCACGGCAGCTGACCGGCAGGCTGCGGACGCTGCTGCCTCCGACGCGAGGCGAGAAAGGGAGAGGGCCCAGAGCCACGGAGAAGAGGACGCAGAGGAGGCTCGGGGGGCCACCGGCTGCCGCCGTGGCAAGGCCAGAAACTGTACAAGAGCAAGAGCCTCTTCACGGGTCGCCATGGAGACTAGAGAGGCTTTGATCTCGAGTTTCGACTGTCTCGAGGCGCTAGACTTTTTTTGTTCCGCTTGAAACGCGATAGACATGTGAGAAACCGGAGCCCGGGGTTCCATTGTGAGCTCCTCGGAGCCAATCGCTGGCCAAGGGCTATTCATTACTTGACTCTCAGGTGTCAAAAAATGCCACCTTTGGTTTTGCTTCATAAGAGGAGGTAAACACGCCATCCTGTCGCCCACGTTTGGAGGACGGAGGCTCTTGATGTTGCTTTCATGACAGAGCACCTCTTATGTCTGTTCAAATGCTGAGCACTATGAAAATGATACCTCACTTTCCGTGTTTGAATGTGTTGTGGCCGTACAGGTGGCAACAGCCACTATCAGATTTGCATATCATTGCTTTGGATTCCATCCTCATCCTTTAATACTGTGAGCTCTGACTAGTCCATTGAGATTGTGAGACTTGTGTCGGCCCCCACTACAAGCGGCTTTACTGTGAGGAAGACGAAACCAGTATTATTCAAATATGATCAACGGCACATGTGCTCTTCCAGGCTGTAACCCTGGAAATCCCAGAGCATTAGAGCCATGAAAATCATGACAGGGGTACTTTCCCCGCCACCTATTTGGTGACATTTAACGTTGATTTTATGCAAAGTCACTTTCAACATCAAGATCGACCAACACATTTCATTGCTGTCCCCCATTTTTTGTTTTTTTTCCCTTTTCTTTAGTGACCAATGTTGAGATGTTAACACTTTTGAAAAATGTTAGGCAGCTAATAGCATTATTTGATTTAAAAGGTATATATGAACACTGCATTCCTCGATAAACCACCTCAGTTGACTTATGTGGATATCATTTTTGTCATAAAATAAAAAGCCGAGCTGAAGAGTTTGCCCGTCTGTTCCATGAGCGTATAGTTATCAGTCTGAGGGTACAGTAGGAACTTGAGAATTTGACAAACCTTCTCCCTTGGAAGCAGGTTAATAATTAAATTTGAACATGCCAACCAAAGACAGTCAAACAACAGCTGCTGTAATTGGTAACACATTGGTGCAAAGTTGTTCTTTACAGTTAACCTGATAATTGCCGTTAAAAATGTTCAACGAACAAAAGTCCCTTGTGTCAGCAAGAAAATATCTCCACCTTATCTCATCTAACGCACTTTAAAACCTTTTTCATCATGCTGGCTTTGAAGCAGGCATTCATTTGGCTGCTTGACTATACTTATTCTATTTCCTGGATTGTAGGCTCCAGCCAAACAGAGGCTTGTGCATGTGACCAATTTCCCCCATCCCACCTGTGCAGGTAGCCCGCCCAGCTCCTGCGCTGCCAGTCATTGTTGGAGCAGTGATCGCGGCATTCCTGGAGGGACTGCTGCTGTCATGCTGCACGGCTGGCTGGATCCAGAGGCAGCAGGCTGCAGTCTTTGCCTTTTGGATGAGCGGAGCGTAGCTCCCAGCCGTGACCCTCGCCATGTTGCTCCGGAGGCCGCGCGCTCTCCTCCCGCCGCTGCTGTTTCTGCTCCACATCTGGCCCTACGCGTCGACAGGCCAGCTGGAGATGACTGAGCGAGACGCACCTGCACTCCTGTGCAGCGAGGTAACACGTCGCCATGATGGTTTCTTAGGTTATTTAAATAGGTCTACGGTGAACCCAGGCTGGGGAATAAAAAAACCCAAAGGATCATTTATTTCAGGGCATTTCAAGCCGTCAAATGTAAGATCTCTGTTTGGTGTAGGCTGCCACCTAACATGCCGGCTGTTGTTGTCGTTTTTTATTTGTAATCCATCTGATCTACATGCTCTTAACATATATATATATATAATTGTTCATTGCGCATCCTTCTAGCCCCACGCATGATACCAACATTTAATGTGTGGTATTTCGGTTTAGTGCCAGATCTGGGGGACCAACACAAACAAACCAAGAGAGAACGAGAGAGATCAGAGTTTAAAGGCCATTATTTATTAACTACCAGCAGGACACCGCACTCCGCTGCTTAGTTTCCATGGAGGGCTGTTTTTTTTAATCAAATTATAATAAGGAAAACATTATAGCATCAAATGATGCCCTGTCCAAACAATCCTGCTGAATTAAGGGCATTACTTGGTAGTAAAACCTTTTTACACAGACTTGACCCATACATTTGGTTTAGTGTGTGTGTGTGTGTGTGTGTGTATATATATTATGAGAGTATATGCATGTATACAAAACTCTCACACAGTAAATATATAAGTGTACAAGTTTATGAAAAAGAGCAATTTGTATCATGCGGCGTGACTTAGATCACTCCATGACATCCGAGTTACCCATGAGGGTGTGTTTCATTATGGCTGAGGGGACGCCTTGGGTACAGTTGTCATTAACGTCCTGTCTTTTTCTTTTTTTTTTTTACTTTAATTCAGGGTTTGGCCGACTGCCACGTGAACTCAGGTAACAACACGGTCCACATGGGTGCATCTCATCCGCGTGGCAATAACGTCCGTTTGTTTGAAGCAGTAACACATCATCTCCCCCCCCCCCCCCCCCCCCCCCCCCCCCCCCCCCCCCCCCCCCCCCCCCCCCCCCGCCCCCCACAGTCTCTCCATTCTCTGCTGCCCTGTCGGAGCCCAACGGCGCAGTGGAGGTTACACACTTGCAGCTTAAAGCGATGCTGTGCTGCTCAGCCACGCGGGACTGTGAACTTTGCCTGGGAATCGTCATCACACTCAAAGGTGCATTTGCCAATACTCCCGTCTTCAAATGTTCTCCTCGTCATTTTTCATTGCAAGCATTGTGCTGTAGTATTCACTGACTCGCGTGTCACGGCACGTGGAGCTCCAGAAGTGGGTGAGAGGCGGGAGATTCCCGAGGGCTCCGCTGAACACATTGACGAAGAGGAGTTGTTCGGCGCGAATCAACACGCGGAGGGAAGCGGTCAAAACGTGATCCTTGAACCACAAGGTAATACACGATGCACTCAACACATAAATAAACAAAAGTCTCCCCCCCCCCTCGTGATCACGTTTCATAGTTTTTCAAAGTCAAAGTCAACTTTTTGGTCAATGAACTGAGTTTGTGCAATACAAACCGAAAATTGAAATGCTGTTTCTTCACAGTCCCAGTTAAAGGAAAACTATAAAAATATAAAAATGTAAAATATAAAATACGTGATTACTCAAAGGACACACATCTATGCTAAAACCCAAACTATATACACATACACAATTAGCAAAAGTTATAAATAGCTGGCTAATAATCACTTTTTGCAAATTCTTTATGTGTACATAGTTTGTGTAGTTTGTTTTCAATGCTAACGACCGTTTATTCCTCTTTTTCTCAACTTCATGTGACAGCTTTGGTAAAACTCAGCCTCAGCTCTCCCGGCCGCAATGAAATTTGGAAATTACTCCAGTTCCAACTAAACCCCTCCGTGTTAGTCCACACCTCTCAACAGCCCGCACAGAAGGTACTGTGGTTGTTGGTTAGTATACAGTGGTGGAAATAACTCAATATATTTCCTCAAGAACTATACATGAGTTAAAATAATATATTTGTATCCAAGAAGTCCTATTTTATGTTGTGTTATACTTGATCCCTACTAAATTCCAGAAGGGAATTTTGTATTTTATTTAATTTTAAACATCAAGCAAATGTACTCTGTTCCAGCAAATGCAGCTGATGTTGACAGAGACAGTGATGTTTGACAGTCTCGTTTTGGTCCAAGTCTATGCACATTCAAAGGGAGCACACACCATCCGAAATATCACAATCCCCTCCCTAGAAGAAGGTAAGGTCAAGTGTTTCAGTGCAAGCAAAAATATGTAGAATTTTCCAGGAAAGAAGTCACTGAACATTTACTTCAACTTTGGCCTTTCAGTTTGCTCCATGAACCTGGAGAGGGCTGTAAAGGAATGTGATGGTAAGAAATAATGATTTCTCAAACGTGTAAACTTTGTCAATACACATCACATTTACATAACATGTTAAGCCATATTTCGGTGCTTCTGCCTGCGGTTTTATCCAGTCCAGCTTGCATTATGTGCACGCCGATGAGCATGCACCAGCCAGTGCTAGCAAAAACGGTTTTACATACAGTATTTGTTGAGTCACACCTTTACCGCTCAGTCATCATTTATGATAAGGCACATGCCTCTGTCTCAGCTCCCAGACTCCGAGCTGAGATGGATAACAGGAGAAACAGGGTCCTTCTGCAACTGGAAAACACTGATTCCAGGCCAGACGATGTCATGTATCAGATGATTTGGAATGGATTGCCTGGAGAGATTCTCGTATGGGTCAGTGGGTGTCGCTAAATTATCCAGACCATGTATTCATATCAGTCTGTCAATCAATCATTAATATGAATGATGCTGTGTTTTTTAACCTCTGCAGCCCAAGGGCAAGAGAGAGCTGGTCCTTTCCTCAAACCTTGTCGCTCCATGCCTGTGTTTCCAGGTAGCTGACATGTTACTTTTAATAGATAAAGGTGACAACTTTTAGTAAATAATACTATGACTAAAAGCTTTTTGTTTTTCAGGTGTGGTGGAAGGGAAAGGCACGAAGAGAATATTGTCCTTTCGTAAAACAACAAGGTAAACAGAGTTCAACCTCAGAGTAAACTTTTATTGAAATTGAAAAGGATTTTATAGAACGTAGACAACATCTCAATGTCTTTTATTTTTACGTTGTTTTTCACGTGTCAGATGCACTGGAGCGAATGCAGCGGAATGTGTCCGTGTCCGTGGAGGAGTTCCAGAGGAGGGAGGGCGGCACAGGCCTGAGCTGGAATGTGACCGCTCCCTGCAGACTGGATGCGGAGGTCTGGCTGTGCAAGAAAGAAGTGGCAGGAGGCCAATGTGAGGAGGTGGCCGGCTCCAGACAGAGGCTCCACAACCGCACAGGCTGGAGTGCGACACGCAGTGGACACTGGGTAAAAAACGGAAGGCAAAATAATAACAGCAATGTTAAAAAAAAAAAGCCATCAAATGTATTGTTATTTATTTTTGCCTAATGCCATTATATTCTTCCTCAAATGTCATCAAAGCTCGAACTCCCAGTAACCACATTGCCTAATATCAGACCCTGAGTGTAGCCATGGACCTCAGCCTCCCGATTTACTAAAAATATCATTTGGTTAAGTCATTGCTCGAAATAATTGCACCCTCTTCTGGGCAGATATTTGACTATTATTTCAAACTTGCTTATGGTTTATTTTAGTCTAAAAGTTATGTTTTTAAGTCATTTGGAGATTTTGGGGTGGCATGGAGTTTAAGAATCCATCCCAGAAGAACAATGACGGGGAGACACACATCTTATGGATGCTAAGAAATAGATATAACATTGGTAGCCAAAATACTGAAATATTCCTGTTCAGGAATTTCTTGAATGTAATGGTTCTGTGTGAACTATATTTTTAATTTGAAATGTTGTATGGACTTTTCAGAAATCAGGAGAGTTCAACGTGTCATCACATCCACTGCTTTGTGTTCAGGTGATATCTGCCTTGCTACCTAATATGTATGAAGCTTAAACACTTTTCATCCCTTCTTCCAACCATGTCTCCTATACCATCATTAACTCCTTTGCTCATTTCTAGATGAAGATACATGAGATGCAGTCGTACTTGGAGCCCCGGTGTCCGTTTGCAAGTAAGACCATCATTTTTGTTCAGAGGCCAGATAAAGTGACTGATATTGAACTCTTCTCGGCCAGAATGTATTCTCGATGGCAAATAGCAAATTAAACATGGATGCTTTGCCCTGTCCTATTGTGCCACTCTTTAACATGCTCAGAAAAGACTTCTTTATTTTTCCAGCATCTCGATGGCGATGGAGCCTACCACTCCTGATTGGCTTACTGCTGATGTGTTTGTCCGTACTGGGAGCCTATTTCATACAAGGCGTCCTGAGAGGTCGGTCATCTGTTTGTGGGTCATTCAACATTCATAGCATCTGAGAAAATGACCTCAATGTTTCCTTTAGGCTACGTTTGGAGATGGTTGAAAGAGGATGACGTTAAAGGTCTGCGCCAGCCTGACATGATTACACAGGACAGCCACGAGAGCGGCGTTTGTGTATGTCTGAAAAAGTTGCAATCTTTTTCACCGTTGTAGGTGCGGTAGGTGGCGGACATGTGGTGTTGCTGTACCCCGCTGATGACGACCGGGCTTTACCCACGCTGATGTGTCACCTGGGCTCCTCCCTGCAGGCCCTGGGCTTCGGTGTTTCCCTGGACCTGTGGAGCCAGGCCGAACTGAACGTGCTGGGCCCCGTGCCTTGGCTCCATTCAAGACTGGACCGACTTAATAGGCAGGGGGGCAAAGTGGTGCTGGTCCTGACCCAGGCCGCCTGCGTGAGGGCGGAGGAATGGGGAGCTCAGAGCTGGGAGAGAAGCACTCCCAGGGACAGGGGTGGCTCCGGAGAGGAAGAGGAGGCGGGAGGAAGTAGCTGCCCCGCTCCCTGTGGAGATGTTTTCGGCGCTTCATTGAGCTGCATTCTAGCGGACTATTTGCAGGGCCGTGCCGGTGAGCGCTTCATGTTGGTGCAGTTTGAATCACTTCCACCGGAGCCTCATGGTGGTTGCCGTCCGTTGCCTGAGCTTTTCCGCGGCCTGCACGTCTACAGCCTCCCCTCCCAGAGCCTGGGCTTTCTGACAGAACTGGCTGGAGCTCGGCAAATGGCCACCGCGTCAGCCAGACGGAAGAGGGCCGGGGGACTCAGGGTGGCCTCCCGAGCTCTGGCCCGAGGACTGTCGGGTTTCACAGGGGGGACAATTATGTTACACCTGGCGGGGGGACCCCAGAGTTGTGTGGGGACGGGAGCAGAAGAGTTTGGGGAAACGTTGCCGTTGCAGCCGCGTCTTATCACGCCTCCCTCCAGCCCCGACACAAGCCCCAAAGTCAGCAAAATGGAATGGGTGTGACAGCAGGGGAGGATCATCTGTGAGCCTGCTTTGGTTTTGGCATGGGCAGCGAGTAAATGACTGGAAAGAACCTAAAGTTGTACTTGAGGAGACACCCATATTGATGAGTAGTCTTTTTAGTTTTTCATTTGTTTGTCTATACCTTTGTGGTCCTGCAGCTGTCGAAAAAGTGTCTCATGTGTTTGGCAGCAGAAACGGTCGCTTGTTTTTCCGAAAACAAAGCTGGGTATTTTTACCCATAGCTTCCCAAAAGAAAGGAACGTTAAATTGTGTCACAAAGAAAAAAAAGTCATTACAAAGTGGTGTGTGGAAAAGGTGTTTCCAAAACAGCAGTGTAAGACAAGAGAATCTTGTTGACACAAAGTGCTCTAGTTGCCCAACTGTTGGTTTATCAGATTTTCACTATTTGTGTTTATTTTTCCATGGGACGACACATGAAAAAATCATTACAATTGTTGCACACGGGAAAGTCCATAAAAGGAAACCCATGACAATTCTCTCTTGAGATATTTCAGTCCATATTTTGCTATAATATTACCTGTAGTTTTTTGTTGTTAATGATTCTGTTATGTTACTATTTTCTAAATTCCTTGTTTCAATTTGTGTTACGCAAGTGTGTTGTTTAGAGCGACTGCATAAATCCCTGTATGGGTAATATTAGGAAAAAAGCCGCCACATTATTTGTTGCATAAATGTCTTATTCCTATATTATTATAAAACGCTTATTCTTTGCTCACTGACAGATGCATATAGAATCCGTCTGTGTGTAATGTTGCTGGCTGATGAAAGTCCCTAAGGTGAAAGTTTGGGAGGTGACGGATGACTGGTCCCCCCCCTAAATTTGGACTGCGTCAGCGTTGTGACCTTCACGGTACCCGGTGTGGGCTATGCTTTCAAAATAAAGTACGAACGCAGTGTATACACAATGTGTAGAATTAATACTGAATTATGTACGATGGATGCTGGATGTTTTTGATCGAAAATGAAACACAATCCCTTACTGTCTCAATTTGCCCACGACTAACTTTCCCTGCTGAATATTTAAAATTCATTGAGGTTTGAGGAACAACCAATTCTTCAACTCTTACTTTTACGCTCGACAGCCACGACAACAACAGCACGCCTGGTGATTTTATTTCATAGTTTATTTCCTTGTGTGTATTGTTTTTTTGTTTTTTTTTGTACATTTTTTTCCTTCCCTGTTTCCCCTCCTACTCGATTGTCTAGCCCGCCCCCCATTAGTTTTTTCTCCAGTGTGTTTAGTTTCTGTTTCCCTTTTTTCCCCCTCCTTCGGGTTTGCCTCATCACTTTGGTTCATCTGTTTTGTTCGGATCCTCTGTGCCGTTCTCTTCTGTTTGGATTTCTCTTCTGTTCCGTTTCACCCCGTTTAACTGTGCCATTCTCTGCACCACGCCTTTCTCTTCTGTCCTTGCGTTGAATACGTTGATTTGGGATTTTGTTTACCTTACACCCTCCCCCTTTAGTCAGTAAATCATTTTTTTCTTAATTATTCCACACTTTTCTTTGCCCCGTATGACCTGCTTTTGGTTCCTCCTTTTGCCAAATGTAACAGTGTCAAATTTTCAAGGAGAACATCAAAAGAATCTCCACATCCCGGAATGATTCAAACTTTTGGGTGTTTAGCTTTGTGGGAAAACAACTCTAGTAATCCTCACCTTCGTCGTCATCTGCGATGCTGTCGGTTCCAACTTCTTCATAATCCTTCTCCAGGGCGGCCATGTCCTCTCTGGCCTCGGAGAACTCTCCCTCCTCCATCCCCTCTCCTACGTACCAGTGGACGAAGGCCCTCTTGCTGTACATCAGGTCAAACTTGTGGTCCAGTCGCGCCCAGGCCTCCGCGATGGCGGTGGTGTTGCTCAGCATGCACACGGCCCTCTGCACCTTGGCCAGGTCTCCTCCAGGAACGGCGGTGGGAGGCTGGTAGTTGATGCCCACCTTGAAGCCCGTGGGACACCAGTCCACAAACTGGATGGTGCGCTTCGACTTGATGGTAGCGATGGCAGAGTTGACGTCTTTGGGCACCACGTCGCCACGGTACAGGAGGCAGCAGGCCATGTACTTGCCATGGCGGGGGTCGCATTTCACCATCTGATTGGCTGGCTCGAAGCAGGCGTTTGTAATGTCGGCCACAGAGAGCTGCTCGTGGTAGGCTTTTTCTGCTGAGATAACTGGAGCATAGGTGGCCAGAGGGAAGTGGATCCTGGGGTAGGGAACCAGGTTGGTCTGGAACTCCGTCAGGTCCACGTTCAGGGCCCCGTCAAAGCGCAGGGAGGCGGTGATGGAGGAGACAATCTGTCGAAGCAGGCGTTTGTAATGTCGGCCACAGAGAGCTGCTCGTGGTAGGCTTTTTCTGCTGAGATAACTGGAGCATAGGTGGCCAGAGGGAAGTGGATCCTGGGGTAGGGAACCAGGTTGGTCTGGAACTCCGTCAGGTCCACGTTCAGGGCGCCGTCAAAGCGCAGGGAGGCGGTGATGGAGGAGACAATCTGTCCAATCAATCTGTTGAGGTTGGTGTACGTGGGCCGCCCGATGTCCAGGTTCCTGCGGCAGATGTCGTAGATGGCCTCGTTGTCCACCATGAAGGCGCAGTCGGAGTGCTCCAGTGTGGTGTGGGTGGTCAGGATGGAGTTGTAAGGCTCCACCACAGCAGTGGACACCTGGGGGGCTGGATAGATGGCAAACTCCAGCTTGGATTTTTTCCCATAGTCCACAGAGAGACGCTCCATCAGCAGAGAAGTGAAACCAGAGCCGGTTCCTCCTCCGAACGAGTGAAAGATGAGGAACCCTTGGAGACCTGTGCACTGGTCAGCCTGCAGGAAAACATTTGTGATATATGTGATATCATATGGGTCAATAAGGGTTTTAAATTGAAGTAGCTACACCTTCAACAGGTAGGAATTTTAGCTTGCCAGTTTACGAGTCCTGTCCAGAACAATGTCGATAATCTCCTTTCCAATTGTGTAGTGACCGCGGGCGTAGTTGTTTGCCGCATCCTCCTTTCCGGTGATCAATTGTTCAGGGTGGAAGAGCTGGCGGTATTGTCCAGTTCGCACTTCATCTGAGGAAACAGTAAGATTGATACATTTGTTTTCCGAGTACTGATAATTTTGGCAAAAGAAACGTGTGTTCAATATGCCCCTTTTTCATTTCTTTTAAACAAGTTCTATATAAAAAAAAAATAACAATACTTCAAGTACTAAAAATGATTCATTACCAATGACTGTGGGCTCCAAGTCCACGAAAATTGCTCTGGGAACATGTTTGCCAGCTCCAGTCTGGCTAAAAAAGGTGCTGAAGGAGTCGTCTCCTCCTCCGATGGTTTTGCCACAGGGCATCTGACCATCCGGCTGGATGCCATGCTCTAGGCAGTAGAGCTCCCAGCATGCATTGCCAATCTGGGTGCCGGCCTGGCCGACGTGAATGGAAATACACTCGCGCTGAGGGGGAAGATAAAAGGGGGACAACCATCAACTCTGACACTCACAAGAACAATCGGCCAAATGGACAGACATATGGTCCTCTGAGCTGTTTGATTTACTTCACTAAACACAAAGTAAAAACTCAGTGTTTTTTTTTCCTTAATTTATTTTATTTCAACCTGCACTAGCTTGGTCTTGTTCCACCTCACATGCTTCGTGGGATCTTTACAGAAACTAAACGATAAAATGCAACTAAAATGTAAAAACTATAAAACATTATTGTCTGAGATTTAATTGATTTCTGTAAAAAAAAAATTAAAACAAAAACGTGGATTGTATGACGCAAAGTCAATCTTGAACCTATATTTAAAAAATAAGAACAGAATTTGATACTTACCATTTTTACAAATAGTTATTTTATCTCTCTGGTCAACGTGAAGTATCACTGATTGAAGACAGCACTGTATAGGAAAGAAGTGATTATTAGGTAAAAATATGTTTATGGTCAAATGGATGAAATGGTTTGAAGAATGCAAAAGTAGTTGAAAAAGTTGAAATAACCTCTGTGATAAAATCTTAGAATGGCTTTGAGATGCACTGTGGGAGCTGAAGGTTTTGAGGTAATGACTGAAATGGGTTGTAGAAGGAAAAATGGCTGACACTGTTGTCATGGTGACATCATCGAATTTCTTTGATCTAAAGATAATGGCTCTAAAGTAATAGACAATGGCATTCATTGCGCTACAATCAAAGGCATTTGATTTCCTTTGATCTACCACCATTCATTTCAATAGAGTTTCAAGTGGAATATTTCAAAGAGTTGAACTTAAACAATGTCTGTAAAGGTTCTATTTTATCCAGGTCACGGCATCATAAGGGAGCGTTATATTTAGGCAAATGGACTAGTTGCCTACTTAAAACGCTCCTGATGAAGAACTAAACTAATTAAATTAAAACAACAAGCATGAGGTTCTATGGGTTGCATGGTTTATATTGTTTGAAAATTACGAATAAAGTTGTTGCCAAAACTTGTACCAAATACCTACATTTTGCCACCGTGGAGGAAATGTTACAAAGCATTATGTTACTCTAGCACACATTGGAAAATACTTTTGAAAACATTTAAATCAATTCAGTAAAAAGGCGTAACTCATAGTAAGGGAGTAGTCTAAGTTTCCCTAAATCTATGCATTGCCAAAAATTATGTGGCAATGTTTCACATTAACTGCACTACTGCTTTGAATATATCTTCAGTATAAAGTACCATTATCTGAAGTGATTTACTTGGATATAGGCTGTAAATAGAGCTAAATAATTTTACCACACTGATTAACGTCAATATGAATGTGACGAATATACATTTTAGGGGAGTAAGACAAATATATGAATTGTCTTTATTTGTAAAAACTGCTCATTTTGACAAAAAAACATCACTAGCTGTCTTTTCTTATGTTGATCGGTAGGTGGCAGTAAAGCGTTGAATCCACAATGAACGCAGCAGCAGAAGAAGAAAGATGAGTTAGTGTGTACGTTGGGTGGTGAAGCAAAATCTGTTCGTTCATCTGCTTCCCTTCATCACCCCCATCCTCAACGAGCCGGTCTCTGACATCTGACATGGCACACAAACGTCTCTAACACCGGCCTTTTAAAGCATGAAACTCCTCCTTTGTTGCATGAGCAAGCAGGTAATCGAACAATCATCATTGTTGCAGCGGAAGTGGTGGTTTCACAGTAAGGTAAGACAATAAAATACTGCTCGACTAAGCTAATGTTTGCTTATTTTAATTATGTTTAATTACGCGTATAAATGTTAGATGATATGCAATGGCAGATAGATGTAGGGTGTAATGTATTGTCTCAGTCTTCAATAGACTTTATGGTTGTAGTCTGCTCTGTGACACAACGTTAGCTTAGGCTAGCAGCTAACTGTCGTCATTAGCCCAGCTGCCTGGTCCTGATGCAAAGCTAAGCTAAACAGCTAATGATGTAACCCGGGTCTAGAGCAAAATTTGCGTGTTTACGACATCTGATAAACATATCTGGAGACCCTGATCACTATGTCACATGAGGATTGTGTTTAGTTGTGTACAGCCTGCCCACTGTTCATTTCACCCAGGATGAGTTTGGTCTTTATTATGATAATTACACGGGTAGCAGTAAGGTAAGACAATAAAATACTGCTCGACTAAGCTAATGTTTGCTTATTTTAATTATGTTTAATTACGCGTATAAATGTTAGATGATATGCAATGGCAGATAGATGTAGGGTGTAATGTATTGTCTCAGTCTTCAATAGACTTTATGGTTGTAGTCTGTTCTGTGACACAACGTTAGCTTAGGCTAGCAGCTAACTGTCGTCATTAGCCCAGCTGCCTGGTCCTGATGCAAAGCTAAGCTAAACAGCTAATGATGTAACCCGGGTCTAGAGCAAAATTTGCGTGTTTACGACATCTGATAAACATATCTGCAGACCCTGATCACTATGTCACATGAGGATTGTGTTTAGTTGTGTACAGCCTGCCCACTGTTCATTTCACCCAGGATGAGTTTGGTCTTTATTATGATAATTACACGGGTAGACAAAATGACCAAACTTGAACCGTTATTAATCAGGAATGTATTATTCAACAAAATGGAGGCAAAAAACACACACAAGCAATTCCAATTGAAACTCTGGTCTACTTTATATTAACCACTTGAAAACTATTCTATCCTTAAAAAAGGGTGGGGAACACTTCGGCTGCTTTTCTGAAATAAAAATGATACAATTAAATAGAATTTCTGAAACAAAAAGAAATAGATTATACATCAAAACAATGCTAAAACATATTGAATATGCTGGACATCTTTGCAGCTACTTTATGGTGGCTACTAAAATATGTTTATATCTTCTGATACTACATTTTACAGTGTTACAATTGACTTGGGGCGTATGTACTAAACATTTGAAAGAGGAGGACTTTTGGTGCATGTGTTGACATGTGTAATTATCACTGACATACTCAAATGTATACGTATTTAGTTTTCTTGTGCATGTGGTCCCTTTGCAGGATCATGTGGTGGGCCTGGCCGTTCCTGCCTTCTCTGGTACTTCTCTCAGAGCTCTCTGTGGCGAGAGTCCAAACAGCACCATGCCAGACCTGTCGAAAACTCACTGAAAGTTTCATTAAGGTACTGCGGTTAGTTTTTGTGGACCACTAGTGTCTTTTTTGTTTGTATCTGAAGTCCTAAAATGTCCCTATTTTAGGGTTTGGAGAGAACAGCCAACAAGAACTTTGGGGGTGGCAATACTGCCTGGGAAGAAGAGAAGCTGGCCAAGTATGCACGCAGGTAAGACTTTAAACGTGTGTATTTTATGATGTGTGAATTATTACTTCAGTCTACTGTAGCAGAGTGACAGCCTCTTATTCGACTACTTCATTTACATCTCTTAATTTTTGTCATTTCGTTCTAGTGAGACTCGGCTGCTGGAGATAGTAGAACCTGCGTGTGAGAAAACAGATTTTGAATGTAACCGGCTGCTGGAGCAGATAGAAGACCAGGTGGAGACATGGTGGTTCCACAGGTAAATGTGATGTGAACATACTTGACTCAATTACCAAATTAATTTCGCCTTTCTGAGACTGTGTTCACATTGGCTGATTTTTTGTTTTTCAATAGCAAATTATGACTTTACACGGAACGTCATTTTCCGAAAACACGAAAGCTTTCGTGCGTCACTTTGTTTTACACTTTTAACACAGTAAAGTCTGATTTAGCTTGAGGAATATCAATCAAATTAGAAAGGTATCGAAACCACAATTGCATTATTAAATACGGCTTATCCCCATGTTTTATTTTGCGTTGGTGTCAACTCTGTTATGTGTTGTCAGGATGCATTTCCCTGCCCATGGTCTAACCACATGGCTCACATGATGTTTGTGTCTTTTAGACAGCAAGAGGCACCAGACATGTTTGAGTGGCTGTGCATAGAGCAGCTGAGACTCTGCTGTCCACCTGGAACTTTTGGACCGGAGTGCAAAGGTGGGTGAAACAAAGAACCTTGAGACATGAAACAAAGCATAAAACAAATCCACCTGATATCAGTAACAAAATCACATTATACCAGACTTGATTTATCCATTGCTTTTCAACGTGACGATTTCGATTTTGTAACATTGTCAAATGAAATCACAATTGTGCTGTTTTAAAAGCTGCAGTTTCTAGATAATCACTAAAAGCATGTTTGTTCAATGCAGAGTGTCCATCGGGCCCCGGTGGTGTGTGTGGAGGTCTGGGCCGCTGCGAGGGGGAGGGGACGCGCCTGGGAGATGGAGAGTGCGTCTGTGATCCCGGCTATTCGGGCCATCTGTGCCAGAGCTGCGCTGATGGCTACTTCAGAGAGAAAAACTCCAATCAAAGCTCAGGGGCATGCGCAGGTGCGTCACGTTTAGACAACCTACCTCTACATTCACCTGAATCTGTTTGAGGTTGCATAATATTGACCTCACTCTCTCCATGATTCCTCATCTTACATAGCTTGCTACTACTCATGCAAGAAATGCTCAGGGCCGCAGAACTACAAATGCCTCGACTGCAAATCCGGCTGGATCCTTCATGACAGCAAGTGTGTGGGTGAGTAGCTTCAGAGGCCACGTGGTAACATATCACTATATCTGTGCCGGTTGGTTGGATGTGTGTGTCGTCTGACCTGCCCTCCTGTGTCTCCGTGTCTCCAGACGTGGATGAGTGTGGCACAGAGCTGGCTCGTTGTCCTTCTAACACGTACTGTCACAACACTGATGGAGCGTATGAATGCAGAGGTAAGAGTTCTTGTGTAGTTTCTGTTTAAAATGCTGTTTCAGTTTACTTCAGTGTGCCAAGGGAAATGAATTGGATATATTCCTCTCAAAAGATCTGTAGGTTTTCTCCTGCATCTGCAGTTCTTTTCAACTATCCAACATAAGAAAAATGTGAAAATGAATGAAAGTAAATGGAAATAATGGTCTGTCATTATTTATAATTTCTGTCCTCAACCACGGTTGGAAAACATTCATTAGTTGCCATTTCTTTCTATAAATATTTAAATAAATTTCAATATTTCTCACCATGTGATTTTTTTGGGGGGGTGGGGGGGAACCTACGAGATTGTATTATCTTTGCTCTCAGTCTTTTTGATGTCCTTTATTATTTTCCCATGCATCAGTTACCACATCTTATCCCTAGAGTATGACATGAATGTCGTGTAGGGCGTTCTAACCATCAGCGAAGTCCAATCCGTCATTCGCCCAGGATCAATTGTTGACCATTGTGATTTGCTGTATCAAGGCTGCGACCAGGCGTGTGTGGGATGCATGGGAAGTGGTCCTGCCCGCTGTAAGAAATGCGCACGTGGCTACAGATTGAAAGGAGCAAAGTGCCTTGGTAAGCGTACCCCATTTAGCTCGTGCATTTGCTTACAATTTACCCCACTTCTCCAGTGTTGAACTGTTTTTTTTTTTTGCAGACATAGATGAATGTAATGAACGGGCAATAGCTTGCCCAGGACTCAACGAGGCCTGCATCAACGAGGAGGGCTCCTTCCACTGCGACTGTGCCGATGGCTTCATCAGAAGAGACAGCATTTGTGTCGAGAATAAGCCACACGGTACGCAGCTGTAGCGGTGACTATATGAAGAGCAACGTTCTTGTTTGACAGTTTCACAGCACTACCGGTTTAACTCTTTTTTTTTCTTTGCTCCCCCTCAGCCGATCCAGAGAAGGGACTGTTTGACGAGATGACAGACGACGAGGTCCTCGTTCTGCAGCAGATGTTCTTCGGCGTCGTGATCTGCGCCATAGCCACGCTCGCTGCCAAGGGGGACATGGTTTTCACGGCCATTTTCATCGGAGGGGTGGCAGCTATGGCCGGATACTGGTTGACAGAAAAGGGCGACTACATGCTGGATGGGTTCCTCAAGGGACGCTAAACTGTCTGCGCTCAGGATGTAACAAACGGACCTCGGGAGGCCAGGCGGACGACAGGGGCAGAAAAACCACCACCGCAGCGCTTGCCTTTCCGGTACTCATTTTGGTTCGGGGAGTTCCCTGAGAGGACTCGGGTTCATTTATGTTCATGGATAGGATTATGCGGGGGGGGGGGGGGGGGGGTGATAGAGGGGGGGGGGGGGGGGGGGGGGGAGTGATAACTTGAAGGCCACGGAGCCGTACATCTTGAAGATAATCTACCAGGGCCACACTGCACTGACACAAAGGTAATGCCCTACCTTAATTTTGCTGGGAGCAAGGGGGTGACACGAAGACTTCATCCGATTGTTTAAGTCTTTTATGCATTTGGGTTTTCCGTCATCGATGTTGCTCAAAAAATGATGTCCTTTTTCTTCCACACAATCGAAACCTCCACTCATCGTCCTCATCACGTCCATGGTTTTTTTTTTTCCACAATTTCTCTCACTATGTCAATGCTGTGAAGCAGAGCCTCTCCCGTAGCACTTCTGTGCTGTGGACTTGGGGTTCAATAATTCCTAAATCAACCCAAAGAGAAAGCTGACTGAAACTCTGGGACATTTCCATTGAGAACCCCTGGTTATTCGTGGTCCCAGAACGACTTTTTAACATTTGTTTACTCACTCAATGATTGTTTCAGTTATACTGCATGATTAGAGGAATCGAAATGAAAGGTCCTACACTGTATTTATTAAGTTATGTTACTTTGGCATGAAAGCTGCTGGATGATAACTGTTACTGACCATTAATGAGCGTTTTAATACTAGCTCGAATGTGGATGACGTAAGTCATTTTCTCTGGCCTTTGCGTTTGAAAGCAATACTTATTGAAAGAATGTTTATTATATTTTGCTCTTGACATTTTCTCCGCGTACAGCCCCCTTGAAAACAGCGGGGCCAACCCCTATTTTCTTTGGCCATACACTAGAAAAACAAATCAAAAGATGAATTTGAGATCAGTACTTCAGCTTTTATTTCCGGGTATTTCCCATCTAGATCTGCTTAAAAAAAAATAAAAAAAATACCAGATTTTCAGGTGATCAAAAGTATAGGAACGGATAGACTTCAAACCCAATATAGTGAAGGCTATTTCATTTGTTGCAGTTTTTCAGGCTTTTACCTCAGCCTCTGTCCTTTTTAGTTATTTTCTTTGGTTATCCACTGCTTTGGTCTCTTCGGTCCATAAAACGTTGTCCCAGAACTCTATTTTCCATCTTCTTTCAGCTTCAAACTTGCTTGCTTTTGTCCCCCAGGCAGCTCTCTGGTCTTCATGTTGGTTACACGTGTTTAACTATAAATACAGTCTGCATAGGCAAAATCCAAAGCTGAAACTAAGAGAAGACATCCAGTGTTATTTGCTGTGTGAATAATCTGGGCAACAAAAAACACCATTCAAGTCACATGCTCTGATGTTTTGCTCACTTGAAAAAAGGGGTGGGTTATCTCTTTTCTCCTGTTCATCTTTTGGTTTCAAACCCACATTTTTTCGCTGTACAGCAAAAATAAAGGAATTGGCCTCGCTGTTCTCATAGTTTTGGAGGGGACTGTACTATGTGTTCATTTGAATGTATTGTTTTTAATTTATTCAGCTGCAATTCTAGCAGGTATTGTAGCATCAGGTTAGAAAGCCACTGAAGCATCATTTCTTCCATGTATTTTTGCAGCTGCCTGTGTTTTACAGAGATAGAGCATGTGTGTGTGTGTGTGTTTGTTTGTGTCAACTCATGTCAACTCACTCATTCATTCTCCTTATGTGTATATGTGCATCATCATGGATCTTTAATAATGTTCCAAATATGTCTAAAAATAAAATAGATTCTACCTAGATGACATACTATGACGTTTTTCGGTCAGATTTGGGATGACGTACTACTAATATTATAAAAGAAATAATCGCTTTTCTTCTACTCTTTGGTATGTTTTCTTATGTTTTTTATACTTTTAATTTGTTTTGAACATTTTCCCCATGTTTTAATTTTTCAAATCTCTAGATTATTGATTATATTTTTTAAATAAATACCCTTTTCCATGACCCTTTTTTTTTTTTTTTTTTTTTTTTTTTTTGACCCTTTTTTTTTTTTTTTTTTTTTTTATGTTTTTGGATTTTTTTTCACCTTTCTATATATTTTTATTGGTACATATCTGAAATTTTTGTGCAAATGTTATTTATTTTTGACTCTGACAGTATGGCTATAGTAAGGTGTTTTTGTCAAATTTTTGACATTTTCACTTTTTTTCACCTCAATCCTATCTTCTCGCTCTGCCGACACTCCTGTGAAAGTTTCGTGCGTTTTTGACAATTTTTTTTTGGTCAACATATGGCTATAGGAAGGCGTTTTTGTCAAATTCTGGGCAACATGCTATACTTTTTTTTTTTTTACACTTTTTTCACCTCCACCCTATTTTCTCGCTCTGCCGATGCTTCTGTGCAAATTTCTTTTTTTAATTGTTTACCTTTTTTGGCCAACATTAGGCTATAGTAATGCGTTTTTTGTAAAATGTTTCACCAAATGCTATACTGACGTTTTCACGTTTTTCATTTTTTTTCACCTCAACCCTATTTTCTCGCTCTGCGAAGCTCCTGTGAAGGTTTCGTGCATTTTAGAAATTTTTAAAATTTTTACTTTTTTGGCCGATGTAAGGCGTTTTTTGGCCAATTTTGGACCACATGCTAAACCCTGACATTTAATTTTTTTTCCACCTCTACCATATTTTCCAGCACTGCCGACAATCATATGCACGTTTCAAGTATTTTTGAATTTTTTTGGATGACATACTATACCAATTTTTTTTAATCTTTTTGATATCATTTCCCATTTCTCTTTCAAGAAACATAGTATACCATGACGTTTTTACTCGTAAATACGAATAATATATCATACTTTAAGTTTTTTTACATCTTTGAGTTTTATTCATCTTTCAGATTTTTTTTCAAAGTTCTAGCTTTTTTATGCATTTTTCTTTGTATTGATATTTTTGGACATATTATGCTACCTCTCCAATTTTGACCAAAAATGACCATGCGATGACGTTTTTGGTCAAAATTTGAAAGACATACTATACTAAAACCTTTTGGTGAATTACATACACGATACAGTTTGTTGCGTTTGGTTTACATACGATACTCTGACACTGCTGCAGAAAGGCCTGGGTGTTAAGGTCCAGCCTATTTCAGTGTTCCGCTCCAGTTAATGGGGTTGAGGCGCAGCAGCTTTCTCTCCACCAGGACCTCCTGGGAGCGTGTTAGTGCTCTATCCCTCCACCTCTGCTCCATTAGCTACACGCACAAAACACACACCCAGATAGAGAAAACCTCAAACACTCCGTATATTTGTTGTTGTGAGTGGACACATAACGCGCCTGTTGGACATACCCTCTTGTTCTCATCTCTGTATGCTGTCATTGCTTTGCTGTGCTGGATCCTCTGCTCTCTCTCACTGGACAAGGCAAGACGGTCCACCTCACATGCATACTCTGCCTCCTTTCCTCTACTGGCCAGCTGTAGCTTCAGTGCCACACCTTTCTCCTCCATCTGCCTCTTCAGCTGCTCCCGCAGCTCCTTTCTACCGGAAGAGAAACAGACTTTACTTGGACACCAGAGAATAGGAAGTGTACACTTGTGATGCAGGAAACATTTAGAGGAGTGCTCACCAGCATAGGCTTTAGTGAGTAAAGGTTTTACCTGTATTCTTCTCTTTCACTGCTGCTTCCATAAAAGGGTTTTCGCCACACTTGGTGATATCTGACATATCAACTGCAAGTCAGTGAAATTGAACTTGACACAGATAAAAAAAATGGGCTTTTATAGTCTCACTGTGATCACGCCTTGAGCTCCTACCTGTAATGCTCTCTTTTCTGCATGATCAGTGTCCTCTGGTGGTTGTGGTGGTGAACAGCTGGAGTCTCCAGACTGACTGTGCGTTTATGCACCAAAGGTGGATGCAAAGGGTTCAGTCTTGGAATACTCTAGTGAGGAGACATGTTGGACCTCAAAGCATGAGACAGGTGTGAAGTTGGGTTAGGGTTAACCCTCTCCCAACTCTCTCACTCTCACCTGGTTGCTTGTCCACAGACGGGCAGAGTCTGAGATGATGGGAAACCTCATGGACGTGCCCACCAGACAGCGACTTCGCCAAACAGGAGGTGTGCCCTGAGGAACACACACTGGTGTGGACGCTGTAGAGATGGAGGCTGTGGTATTGAAGATTAAAAATCGACAAAATAACCGCATGTTAAACACTTATGAAAAGATGGATGGAAAAAGTTGTTTTTCTTACGTAGTTTCATTTTGTAGTTGAAGCCGTTTCTTCTGTTCTTTCAACGGAGAAATAAAAATATAGTCTTCATGTGGCATTAAACTTCCCAGTGTATCAGGTTTTCTTCTTAAGAGTTGCAATTATATTGGTATTCAATCATATCACAACTTCAAACGAAGCATCACTAATGACAGTACTGGTACAAGTTAAAGATTAAACTATGACATGCCTGTGCGTTCACGCGAGTGTTTGCAGCGGCAACAGTTGCCTGGGGAATCGGGTCACCCCCTCAACCAAATAAAAGCCGCTGCGTGGAGATTTCGTTCATGCACCAGCGCACACAACACAGACAGTGGACAAAACCGGAGACAGTAAGGACATGTCTCAGGACCTGATCTAAGCATAAATGAATGGGGCAGAAAAAACAGCCTGAAGCAAAAAGCACTCAAGAATCATTTGAACTTTTAAACCACCTAAAAGATTTTATTACAGAGAGAACAACTTTTTTTTCAAGTCATAACAAACGAAATCTCCAGAGTATCACTAAGTCATTTTAGGGTGTTTCAGGTTCAACATAAACCTGAAGGTAAACATGCTCGTACTAACTCTTATAGCTAGATAACTGGAGTGAATTTGTATCTCGAATCTTCTTTGACAGGCCCTCAGACTTTCAATTTCAGATTTCAAGATGCTTCCCATGGTTCTCCACCAGCCAGGCGTGATATTTGTTTAACATGTGATCTTCAGGTTTCACCTTTAAATAAAAAAAAGGATTCCATTAATGAACACAAATTAAATTCACTGAAAGTAAAAAAATATATATTAGAGATATATTATTATTGTACTGAGATTATACTGACCTCTCTCCACTCTTCCACACAGAAAATCCTGTAGGAGTCATTGCCGTACTTCCCAATACCGTGCAGCTCGATAGGGTAACGCCACTGTTTGGTGAGATATTCATCTGCAGAAGAGAAAAGTTGTTGAGTAGACTTTTCTGGCCACTGGTATTGCTTCATATATTCTGACACCTCAACATCTACAGAACAAGTGTAATTACTGTGCACAAACAAAATGAATGTTAACAGAAATGAATAGATGGACAAGCACATTCACCTGAGAAGCGGATCAGCGTTTTGGCTCTAAGCTCATAGAGGCCTAGCGGCTTCATAAGTTCAGACATGGACTTCCAGTCGGCCTCTCGGGTGACCTCTGCAGATGGGTAACGCTCAAAGAACTGCCACAGTGTTGGAATGGCCATCTTGCCTGAAGCGTTGGGGGGACGAAAAAAGGAATGTGAAATACCTGGATTATGAGCCACTACGTACAGCAGCAAGCGAAATGAGTCTTACCACTGGTCTTGTTCAGGAAAATCGTTGAAACCAGGAGCTTCCAGGGATCATGGAAAAGAGTTTCCTGTACGAGCTTGAATGGAGAACGGGGGGGTGTCCACTTCTTAAGGGCCTTTCTCCTGGGAGGACTAAGTCCTGCGTATGGAAAATGTACGTGAATCAAAATCAACCCTGAATTTATTTAAGAAAGGTGACATTTGCACATCCCACATACAAACATGCACAAGCTTTTTCTAAACGTATCAATCATTTAAATTATACCATCTTTCAAGAGTTTCCTGTCGAAATAAGGGCTTGTTTTCCGTTTGTCCTCCGAGCTTTTGGATTCTGGGGAGACAGGCAAAAAGTGGAGGAAAAAGTAGATCAACACAAACCTAAATTGAACTGCCGCTTTAACAAGCTGTCAGACGGTGTAAATCATACGTACTATTTTGGGAATCTCTGGTTGGTGTACAGCCACCCACAGTATTGTCGGGTAACAACACCTCCTCTTCCACACTGCGCCGACTGTCAGCATTAGTCTCCAGTTCAGATTTAGGCTCTTTGCCACCTTCGCTGTGAATCTGCACCCCGTCTGCGCCCCGTTTGTCCTCACCCTCGCTCTCAGTGGCAGGTTGGACATTCAGGCTGGGGACAGATGGCGGCGAGGGTTCCTTTTTTTCCTCGTGATCCCTGGAAGTTTTTCCTTGATTACTAGACGGAGCCGGTCTGAGTAGCTTCTCTCTGATCCTGACTCTCTGCGGACTCCCCTTCTGCACCTCCACTATGGCTGGAGGTGCCGTTTGTTTGCTGGACTCCACAGTCTCCTCGGTTGTGTCTCTACACACTTTTGACCCCTTTGGTGAAATGTCAGCATTCATATGGTTCGCGTCATCCACACACACATTTTCTTCTTTAGCACTTTTGCAGGGGGCGGATGCTTTTTTCATTTTTTTAGGAGGTGGATCCAGACTTTCTGTGGCAGTTTGTGTCGTCTCCTGTTGTTTGTCTGCATGCTTTTTCTTTCTTCCCCTCCTCTTCTTTTGGGTTCGGGGTGTTTTTGAAGTTGTGACCACATCACCCGTGGACCCGGTGAAATCAAAGAGGTTTATGTCCAAGTTGGCCTCTGTGTTTGACTGGAGGAAAGCGTGGAGGGATGTCCTTGACCGGAACCTTTGCCCTTGCGGACTGAAAACATAGTAGGGTCAATTATAGCATTGCAATCTGCTGTGCACACCAGTACATCGCACGGGACAGTAGGGTGTGTTTCACTGTGTTTGAATAGGCATACAAGTCAACAAAGTCACCTTGTAATGTAGACGTCCAGTTTGCCTGCAGTCTTGCCCCCTCTCCTCTGCCTGACCTCTCGGGTCCAGCCAGGAGGCAGTGTGGAAGTGGGGCAGGACGCGTCTCCGTCCTTATGGCTTTGTTTGGTTTCGGTTCCATTGGTCTCCGCCTGGACGTCGCCGGCGGTGGGCTGCATTGTGAGCGGCGATGTTGTCGTTTCCTCGCACAACCGAGAGAGCAGTGGCGTGTGAAGTGGTGGAAATCAGGTTACCTACAATGCATCACAAACACGACACCAAGACGTTATTCAGCATCCGTCCCCACACCACGGATATAGCGGTGGTAAGCAGCACGGCACAAACACGGTTGGACTCAGAGATGAGGTTAACATACGTCAATAGTCAGCTTAACTTCGACCTTACTTCCTCTCTTACAGACACATAGGACACACCGACCGATGTGTGGTCGCTGTACTCTCTGGTGCGAACTGGGACAAAGAAAAGCTTCGTAAACAAAGAAGCTTCTCGGCAGACAGGAAGTAACGAGCGGATCCGAGCGGTGTTGCCAGATTGGTCGGGTTTCCGCCTATCGGCGTGATTTGCCTAAAATTGGACGCATGGTTTGGATCCGGGCACCAAAAAAAAGTTAAAACTGTAATTTTCGATTGTTTTGAAATGTTTAAAAGAGAAGGGGACTCAAGGTAACATATTTTCATGTAATATGGTTATATATGCAGATCATTTATGGGATTGGGGTCCAAGCACAGGGCCCTAGTCTCAAAAGGTTCATGTATTCCTTTTTTCCCCGAATGTGTTGTATACCCACAAATAAATCAAAGACACGCCTCATAAATGCACAATTTGCCCAAGAATTGCAGAGTTTTGTGTGGCCCACTGATTTGTGTCCTGTATGCAGGGGTACATCCCAAAGAGAAATCGTTATCATTCATTTGCAAGCCATTGCGCCAAACCTGGCAACGCGGGATTCGAGTCTGCGCAGTGCGAACGAATCATTAGAAAGAATTCAAAAAATAAATAAAAACGAATGATCACATCACAACCAGTGACAAAGTGCAGGGTACACACACATGTATACAACATACACACACTTATTATTCAGTCAGGGATAACTTTGTTGCGCATGCAACATTCAGTAGTGTCGTGGTGGTGGTGTAGGGATTGATATCGATTACACAACACATCTGTTCTTGGATGTTTTTCCATCCCAGTATAAAGTTACAATACAAGAAAAAAAAATGGCGCCACATGCTGCACACACACACACAAACACACACACTTGGACTGGGACAGGAATGGCATGAACCAAGAGAATGCACACTTCTCCAGCAGCAGCACTACAACACCGATAACAAGCTGCTGATGAGAACTGCACAACACAATCCAGAGAAATCAGATAATACAGAGAATGTGGTGATGTAGCTCACGTAGATTACAGGGCAAAATTCAGATGTATGTAGAAAACTGGAGTTTTAGATGTATTTGATCCGAGAAGGTGATGGACCACGATCCTTTCCAGGCGGTGGCAGTAATGCACCTTAAAGCATTTCGCTAATAAAGAAGAAGACCAGCGTTTTGGTTGGGAGCTGGACATGCATTTCCGGGCTCTCACATCAAAGCATCACAAATGTGTGAAATCTGAGATAAAAGAAGTTGGCAGCCATGCTCTGACACTTTTATTCACCCGCCGCCTGTAAACCACAGTAGGGGAAGTGGGGAGTGAAGATGAGAGCCGTCCTCGCGTGGAAAGAGACAATCCGCGATCTGTGGTAGGAGTTTATGTGTTTACCGAAGCCCGGTGCTTGGAACGCTGTGTGGTTAGCAACGGTGGTTGCTATGTAAACTGGGGTTAGCCAGCTAGCCAACACGAGCCTCTCATCACTTTGATTGTCGCTGATAAAAAGGATTTAAACCGATGTGAATGTATTGTTCGTAGGATGTCGTGTTAAAGATGTCCTTCGTAAATAGAGTAAAGTGTTTGTGTTCTTTTCAAACACATAAGCCAGAGCCAACGAACATTTTAAGCTAGCTAGCACTCACTCATCAGTGCCTGCTTGGAAAATCTGGAGTTATATTATTTACACCTCACCCCATATTTGCAGAGCTTAATTCCCTTTATCAATAAGCCAATCATTTGCAGATGCATGACTGCACTGTAGTGCATATACCAATACTAAATATCAACAGTCAATAAGAAAGTATGCTATATCTACCTCATTATATTATTTCATTCAGCCATTCTAGCCCAAAAACCACTGTGTCCAGCTTCACCAGACACAAGACATCATACTCCTGACACCGTTAAAAAAGAATCTGTGGTTAGATCCTAAGCATGCTGTCTATGAACATCAGCTTTTATAACTCAGCATCAGAAAGTCAAGAATAGAAAGATGCAAGTTCATGAAATAAAGGGTTAATGTGGCATTATAATGTGGCAAAAGAGGTGTTTCTGTATGTTTGCCATGGGATAATCCTAAAGACAGTTAGTTTTTACAAATATATATAAAAAAAAAAAGTAATTTGCCCATGCATGAACTGCCTATATATATATGTGTAATTATCAATAAGAAACAAATCAACATTTTTCATCACAAATCCGGTATTCTATTTTGCAGTGTTTATGACATTGCCTTCAAACCAGATGGCAGTCAACTCATCATTGCTGCAGGACTTCGTGTCCTTGTAAGGTTTTTTTGTTTCTTTTGGAAAAATGGGTCACATATCTAAAGAATACACGCGTTATAATTGTATTTAATGTATTGTTTTTTTTCCCAGGTTTATGATGCAGCAGATGGAGCTCTTATTCAACCTCTAAAGGGACACAAAGACATAGTGTACTGCGTGGCCTATGCCAAAGATGGTACTCAACTGGCTTTCGATTTATATGCAACATTTTCTGTCCTCTGACATTATTGTAACCTCACTCACACCTGAATTCTTCTGCAGGTAAAAGATTTGCCTCTGGGTCAGCGGACAAAAGCATCATCATCTGGACATCTAAACTGGAGGGTATTTTAAAATACACGTAAGTGTCACCTTTTCTGATCACTTTAGTGGAATGCATCTTTTGCAGTGTGCATTCCTCCAACACTCTGTATTTGTTTGTTATTTCATCAACACAGTCACAATGACTCTATTCAGTGTGTTGCCTACAACCCTGTCACTCACCAACTTGCCTCCTGCTCTTCTGGTGACTTTGGTGAGTGTACATTTATTTTAGATTTTAAACTATTGTACATAAGAAATCAAGTTTGACAATCTGAGCATCTTCTACATTTTGAAGGTTTGTGGTCACCAGAGCAAAAATCTGTGAACAAACATAAAGTCAGCAGCAAAATAACATGTTGTGGGTAAGTGAAACACTGAACTATATCCACCACAACGGTACACATTCATGTGTCACATTTATATTTAAGGGTTTTATTTGATTGCAGGTGGACAAATGACGGACAGTACCTTGCCCTGGGTATGATGAACGGAGTTGTGAGCATACGGAACAAGAACGGAGAAGAGAAGGTAAAGATAGAGCGTCCGGGAGGCTCCTCCTCTCCCATCTGGTCCATAGCCTGGAACCCTTCAAAGTGAGTAAAACAACTCATCTTTGACAATGCATTTCATCTTATGAATCACTCTGCCATAAAAAAAAACTTTGCACCATCTACTTATTTCACCAAGATTTTTTATAATGATGCCCGTATCATGTGAGGCCAGCAGGTGGCACTGTTCGACCAGTAATTGGCGATATACTTTCTGTGAGAGAAAAGCCAGTCATGGTGCTTTGGAAGAGCATCCGTCTTCCTTGATGCCCTCTGCAGCAAAGCCAGGAAACAAAGCTGTAACCAATTCAGTGGACTTATGGCCAAGTTATTTACGAGATAAGGGCAGACAGAGAGATGAAAACATTGCAGAAGCAGGGGTAAAGGGGGCCCCGATAAGACACAATGACAAGATGCACCAGATATATTGTTATTAGTTAGGCTACAGGAAATATGATGGAATAAGGTCATCACAGGGAGGTCAGATCAGGAGGGCAGCCAGGTAATACGGTCTCTTGAGCCATGTTTTGACAGTGTCAATTCTTCACAGCTCTCGGGCTGAGACTGAGGCATACATAGAAAAACGAATAATAATACTATAGTACAGGGCTTGACCTTAAGGCATATCAGCCGTATTGGTCATGACATACCAGTGGGAGTACTTAATGCCTTCAGTATTGTTTTGTGTTTACACAGGGACGAGCACAATGACATTCTGGCTGTGGTGGACTGGGGTCAGAAGCTCTCCTTCTATCAGCTCAGTGGCAAGCAGGTGAATAACACAAGTCACCAAAAGCATGGTGGCTCGGCCATATACATGAATACGAAGTCTCATAAGTGCAATACTAAAAAAAAATATAATCCTTTTCCTCTGCTAGACCGTGAGATTCTGGTGACTAAAGTCCTGATTCCTACCCGAATCCTTCAAATGTGCTGTAACTTGCAATAAGAAACAAGAATTTTTCAGTCTGTTTATCTGTCCAACATATTGGAAACACTTCACTGAGTTAAAGACCTATGTTTCCCGTTGTAATGAGACTGTCAGGGTCTATTGAAACTATAACCGTATATTGGAACTGATCTTGCTGTGCTTTAATGGCCCCCTCACTGTCCCCAATTCTGCTGAACTCCCTGTGGGCCATACCGTAATTACAGACAAATATGCACTGCTCTTCACTCTGCCATTATGCCTCAGGCTCATATATTGTCATCGGCCTATTTATCTATGTAAATGAACATTTTGTTTTGATTATAACACCAGGAATTGTTCGGAGTGAAAAAAAAAAAAAAGATTGTTAGGCAGTTTTTTTTCCCCTAGAGTGAGAAGAAACAGATGCGCAGAGCTGGAGAACTCATGATGTTGTGCAAATGCTCTTTGAACATTAATACAATAGAAGCTATTTAAACCAGAGAAATACTTTTTGTCTATCTTTTCATCACACACTCAAAGGGGCGGCGTAGACTTTGATCTGTCTGGCACAGGCCCTGGTGCAATAAATAAGAAAAATACTTGCTTTATTCCTGGTTTAATGTCCACTTTTTCCCCTCTTCGTTTCTCTCAGATTGGAAAAGACAGGACTCTCACCTACGACCCGTGTTGCGTCAGCTACTTCTCTAAGGGCGAATATATAGTTTTGGGCGGCTCTGACAAACAGGCCTCCCTGTACACTAAAGATGGGGTGCGACTCGGCACCATTGGAGAGCAGAATGCCTGGTTATGGACGTGCCGGGTAAAGCCTGACTCCAACTTTGTGGTGGGTCCACAGCTGGCGGAGCCATGTGTCTACAGAAGTATCCAGATCTTTATTATTAGTGGGTTTGCCATTGTGAGAGAAGAGAATGGAGAGTGTAATGTAGAACACTGATAAACATCCAGAGTGCCATGTCTGCATTTGATACTTTGCTTGATCTGATACCGCAGACCCTCTTCAGCTTTACGGATACACCACTTTTATTTTACAGTGACACTTTTGCAGCTTTTCCCTTTCCCGTTATCCAACTCAAAGTGATGAGGCACACAGGAGAGAATTGGTTGTTGGCAGATTGTCTCGGTTCTGCTCAGTAGATGCTTGAGCAACAACTCAATTTTCCCACTCGCAGTCTTTTCTTAGAGGTGTTAATAGGATGCACTGCTACACTGTTTTTCTCTTATCTAGGTGTTGGGATGCCAGGATGGGACCATCGCCTGCTACCAACTTATCTTCAGCACAGTTCACGGCCTCTACAAGGATCGCTATGCCTACAGAGACAGTATGACTGATGTCATTGTCCAGCACCTCATCACTGAACAAAAAGGTAACCTTTAGAGTGAGCAGCAGAAAAACAACAAATGCAATACCATTCCAAATAGTGTTTTTTTCACGGGTCTCGAATTATCATAGTAAAATAAGTGACCAAGGTTATAGAGGGACTAAGCATTTTGTGCACATAAAAATGTTGTTGAACATAGACATTACTAGGTCTGGAATGTATTATGTTTCATTTGGTCATATCAGCTATACAAGTTATGTCAAAGGTCAGCCAGTTACTCCTCCCTAAAGTAAGAAACCCTTCTAATTTCCAATTCAATCCCACTTTACATGCCCACCTTGATTTCCCAGTGAGGATCAAGTGTCGCGAGCTGGTGAAGAAGATCGCCATCTACAGAAACCGCCTTGCCATCCAGCTGCCCGAGAAGATCCTCGTCTATGAGCTCTATTCAGACGACTCCTCAGACATGCACTACCGCATCAAGGAGAAAATTTGCAGGAAGTTCGAATGCAACTTGCTTGTAGTGTGCTCCCAGCACATCATCCTGTGTCAGGTTAGTCAGAGAAGAGATAACTCGAGATTCTATGTCAAAACGTCAAAAAATCATCATCAATTTACATGGTTTAACTTCTTGCTTGCTGCTGCCAGAGCCTGTTTGAATTCTGGGTCTCTCCCAACACAGGGAGGGAAAGTGTTTCCTTGATAATGCTCCTCAGGTCAAACTCTGCCTTCTTGTTTTAGTTCCACCAATACACACTTGACAGATTGCTCAAGAGATTGTAGTTTCATCTTAGCTCCGTGACCACATTGCAAGCAAAATCAATCGGAGATCAGCCATTTGCGGCGAGACCAAACAGCCCAGAGAGAAAATAGATAAGATAATGGAATTGCTGGTTCCCCAGATGTTCCTGCCTAGTTTGCAAGGGGCTCCAGATGTGCATGTGCTCTGCAGGCTCCGTCTCGCTCACTTTGTTAACCCTCTTCAAACGAGATAAAGTGAGCCAGTTGAATGAAAGGGACGGGTCACAGTACGTGTGTCCCGTGGGGTTTCTCTCTGCTTCTCGTCTCTGTGCGCTTGACAGGCTGTCGGGGGGGGGGGGGGGGGCGCGCGCGGGGGGGGGGGGGGGGGGGGGGGGGCAGCCATAACACAGAGGTTATTTCCCTTTAAATCTCCGTGTGTGACTGAGGGGCTTCTGATCTCTCCCGAACAGGCACGCATGTGTTTCAGGGTTCAGACAGCATTTAGACCCTATAAACGGGGCCGTGCTCATATGGGCCGTGTATGTCCGTGTCAAATCAAGTCGTTGTTTATCTTTATAGTATTGCTTACAGGTGTAGAACCACGCTTGGTGCCTCTTTGCATAACAATGTGCAAAGATTTGAAAGACATTTACAAGTTTTTTTTTTAAAGGGTAAGATTGACAGACTGTGAAAATAATTTGTTGACCCAGAACCAGACAGGGTTTCATGAGTTGTGTTTAACTGTGGTCTGATCTCTTCTCTGGTGCAGGAGAAGCGGCTCCAGTGCTTGTCCTTCACCAGCGTCAGGGAAAAAGAATGGGTGATGGAGTCCCTAATTCGTTACATCAAAGTCATCGGTGGTCCGCACGGAAGAGAGGGCCTTCTCGTTGGGTTGAAGAACGGAGCTGTGAGTATTTTGAGAAAATACATTCCCACATTATAGTCATTGAGATGAATGAGAAAGGCTGTGGTCTTGGAATTTAAAACATAAACTAATTCATTTATTTCTAAAGGGATGAAAAAAAAAATCCTTATATTGTTTAATTAGCATTATTACCAATGTTCTGTTCTGATATGGTTCTTCTTGTCACCGTTTATGTAATGTAGATCCTGAAGATATTTGTAGACAACCCGTTTCCCATCACGCTGCTGAAGCTGTCAACGTCAGTGCGCTGCCTGGACATGAGCGCCTCCCGCAAGAAACTGGCGGTGGTGGATGAGCACAACACACTCCTGGTGTATGACCTCAACAGCAAAGAGCTGCTTTTTCAGGTAGATGGTAAATGTATGGCTGCAGAGCCTGAAATGCATGCATGTAAAAATGTTTTGAGCACAGGTGAGTATTCTGCCTGGCCTACATTCCACAAATCACCTCTGGACCATTTTCCCCACTAACCGCCCCTTCTCTTCTGCCCTCCCCGTAGGAGCCCAATGCTAACAGCGTGGCTTGGAACACCCAGTGCGAAGACATGCTGTGCTTCTCTGGCAACGGTTACTTAAACATCAAGGCGAGCAACTTCCCCGTACACCAGCAGAAGATGCAAGGCTTCATGGTCGGCTTCAACGGCTCCAAGATCTTCTGTCTCCATGTCTATTCCATGTCGGCAGTGGAGGTGCCTCAGGTGCGTTAGTACGTCGGCGGCGATAGACGCAGTAATGTCTGTGATGGGATTTGGTTGCGGCCATTCGATTAGCTGTCGGCCTTTTTCGCAGTGTTCATTTTGTTTACCCTTTGTTGGTCTTGTCAGTCAGCACCCATGTACCAGTACCTGGAGAGGAAGATGTTTAAGGAGGCCTACCAGATTGCCTGTCTGGGTGTGACAGACAGCGACTGGAGGAATTTAGCCACAGAGGCTCTGGAGGGACTTGACTTCGACACAGCCAAGAAGGCCAGTCAAACACAAAGAATCCAGAAATACTTTCTATTCGTGTATAGTATGTACAATCCAGCCACATAAAAGAACACAAGCTACGTGCATTTTGCGGCAGGATTTTCATAAAGCACCATGTACTACAAAGTCAAACGCAAAACTTGAGATTCTCTAAAATATTTCTTTTCCTATTCACAGGCCTTCACTAGAATCAGAGACCTGCGATACCTGGAGCTCATCAATAGCATTGAGGTAATAAAAAAGAAAACAAAGCCCTCAATGAATGTCTCACGCCGAGTTCACATTTCCTGTTTCCTGATTTCTGAGTTGGCTCGGGCTGATTTCCTCAACATGTCAGACAAGGCTGAGGGGAGACGAAGCCAATCGCAGTTGTTATTTTCATTACACATTTAATTGCTACGCTTTCCTTTGGGCTGCACTTCAAAACTACAAACAAGTGAGGAACTTGTATCATTACTGATCTTCTTGGGTCTGGTCCACCACTCGGTGTTTCACATTAATTATCGAGACTTTGGCGACCCACCAAAGCCTAATTTGTCCCACCACAGTCTCATAATGAATCTTTTTGTTTACACTCTTCATTGTTACATGAAATATGTCTCCTGATGTTTCCTGGGAGAGCTGAGTGCAGCACTCTTTTCTCTGTGACTGAATAATCCCTCTGCCCCATGTGCAAGCAAACAATTTGAGGGGGGCTCAGTAAATTCACCTTCCCCAACAATTCTGCACACAAAGCAGAGAGCAGTCGTTTTTAAATATCTTTCTTTGAAAACATTTTTCAAGATGTGAGCTCACGAGTTCAGTGAGGGTAGATTAGTGGGACTGACAGCAGCCAGCAAGCCAATACTTTTCCCATCTCTTGAACTCACTGTGTGTATGAACAAAGACCTTCTCTTTCTATCTTTTACATCTGCATACACGCCTGTGTCTGTGTTGTCTGATTTGCAGGAGCGGAAGAAGCGAGGTGAGAACGACAATGACCTATTCCTGGCAGACGTCTTTGCCTTCCAGGGCAAGTTCCATGAAGCGGCGAAACTCTACAAACGCACCGGTCACGAATCTAGAGCCCTGAGCATGTACACTGACCTGCGCATGTTCGACTATGCCAAGGTAAGTCAACTGCGGATTAACGACAACCAACACACATGCGCATGTTTAGGCATACCTCTGAATTCCAATACAGACAGAAAGAAAGACCTGCAAGGTATTTTGTGTTTTAGGGGCTTAGAACATATGTTTTTCTTCATCATATGCAGTTATGCCAAGTTGGGGCCCTGCACTGTGTTCAAAAGTCCCCACTTCACCATCTGTCTCTCATCTCCCCATATATCATCAGGATCTGCACATATATCATCCGATCAGCATACACGTTTATACGCGTATCTCTGTACAACACAAGGCTAATGTAGACCCAAAGCCACGGTTGGAAAGGAATCACAAATGAAGAGAAATAAGGCGAGCATCTGCTTCTGCATAGCACTTTGATGACGAGGTCAGAGGGAGTTGAGACAAATTCATGCTTTTATTATGTTTACATGTGGGGGAACGCTTTGATCAAGAGCATTACTTTGCTGGAGCAGTAGACTCGTCCACAACAGGCTCATGTGTATTTGTGTGAGCCTATGTATCCGAGTGTATTTGATGTGGCTTTTGTATATTTATGTGGCTGCGTGGCCATCTGGTCCTACTGGCTGTTTGTTTTAGATGGGATGGACACTGGAGGGAAATGTTTTTTTTATTTTTTTTTATTGCTTGTCTGACCCACATGGCTTTGTGTGTCTCACGTCTCTGGTTCTCTCTAATTACAATAAGGATTGTATTTTATCTGTGTTTCAGTCTTAGTTATATTTTATCAGTTGCAACTGTGTCCTTGTCTTGGCAGGATTTTGTCGGAGCGACAGACCCCAAGAGCTCTCGGATCCTGATGACCAAGCAGGCCGACTGGGCCAAGAGCAGCAAGGAGCCGCGGGCAGCGGCCGAGATGTACCTGTCAGCTGGAGAACATCTCAAAGCCATAGACATTATAGGCGAGCATGGCTGGGCAGACATGTAGGTGTCAGTCACAATATAAAACGTTTTAAATCAGTTGTTCACCAAGGTACACCGTAAACCAAAACGGAGAAAAGGTTTGTCCAGAATTTATCCAATTCAGAAAATGTCATCCTAACTGTTGGAATGGAAAACGGTACTTTGAAGTTTCAGTGTAGAAACTCTGTCCTTTGGCTCAGAAGGTTTGATTCGTATATGATCAGGAAGATGGGCACAATACTTAAGATTAGTATAATTATACAAACATGAAATAGCCATAACATAAGTCTCTCACACTGAGAATCAATGTGGGAGACAAAAAGAGATGTGCTGGACACGCTTCAGAGAAGCTGTGATGGCAGCAATTACCTTTCCATTAGCTTCCACTGTTTAATGGGAATGCGGTGCGTGTGAATGTCAGGCGAACCGATAAGCCGCTGTCTGTTGGTCATTATCAAAAACTCCCCACTGTCTCCATCTGGTGCAACCAGTGGGTCAGCACAACAAAGCCAGTCAGTACTCTTAAGCCATCACATTCAGCCAGTGAGCGCTTCGTATTCGTTTTGGGGTCATGAGCCTAGCTTGATACAGCCGATCCCCGTTTTAGCGGACACCTACACCCGTCCTCAATCTGTGCGCTAACTTCTCTCTCCGCCTCACCCAGGCTGATCGACATCGCTCGCAAGCTGGACAAAGCTGAACGAGAGCCGCTGGGAAAATGTGCGCTCTTCTTCAAGAAGCTGAAGCACCATGGCTACGCCTCAGAGACCTACTCCAAGATGGGAGACCTGCAAGCTCTGGTGCAGCTGCATGTGGAAACCCGGCACTGGGAAGAGGTCCGTTAACATGAGACACACACACACACAAGAGACACACCTGCTCCGCTCATCAGGACTTATATATAGCTTTCCTGAGACAATCACATAAATATAATGTGAACCACATACGACTGCGCTAAATAATTTGCTGTGGTATTCAGAAATACGCATCACAAACCACACAACAGACCACTCGCAGTTGGTGGGTTGTTCAGTTCTAGCATGAATTTCCAGAAAAGAATAATGAATTTGTTCAAGTAACCACAGCTGAATGCAAACAATACCACAATACAGCTGCCTAATTTCCTTACACACTGACTAACTGAATCCACGCATACACCCCAGGGCTAATCATTCAGCTTTGGATTTCTCTGAATCCATGCCCACATGATGATTACAGTCAGAATCACTGCGCTGCACTGAAAGGGTATCAGCTTAAAGCTCCTTTCTGCTTCCACTCAAATGCCTCCATCAGGACAGATCCTGCTTCTCAGACAAGACGAGAAAAGAAGGCTTTTCTTTAATCCTTTTGCAGTTTTTAAATCAAGTGAAGTTATTAGAATTGCACTTTGACAATTTGCATTCTCACACAAAAAAAGGGATCAAAACCCTGTCACATGGTTCTGCCCCAGTGTCTGAGGAGGTCTTCCTTGATATTTATTTGATCCTCTGAGAGGGGAAAAAGAAAGCAGAGGGAGGGAGGCAGGGGGAACTGTTGTGCTTTATGGGCTTCGATGGGGGAGGTGGACACCGAGATGAGACAGCGCATAGGCCGAGTTACAGCAGCGTGGGCCATATGGATGCTATTCACAGCACCCACTCAAAAAAGTATATATTTTTTAATGACCTTGGGCTTTACAGGCCCAGGACACACACATACCTCCTCTCTTTTTACTGTGTCTTACTGGTGTGTGTTTCTTGGCTCAGGTTTTGCAACAGGACATTTAGATCAATCAGTCACTATGACGGGCAAATATGCGTCCACAGGGCACTAAAGCAGCTCTTTATAGCTTTTCATTCAAACGGCAGTCGAGCTACAGTTTTAGTTCTAACTGAGTGTGAAATCAGCTTGGCGCATATGCTTCTCAAGTAATTAATAATGCCATAGTAATGTTTTGACTGGAAGAAATGTGTGTTATTCCAAACAATATGGGATAACTTATTATATGTGGTATATATATTTATATAAATGTTTCCTTTCGTTTTGTTTTTATTCCCACCTGTCCATGTCTCAGGCCTTCTCACTGGTGGAGAAGCAACCCCAGTTCAAAAATGACGTTTTTGTGCCTTATGCCCAGTGGTTGGCTGAGAACGATCGCTTCGAGGAGGCGCAGAAAGGTAAGGGCAAGTTTGAACTTTGCTCTCTCTTGCACTCTAGTTCGTTTTCATTGTTAAAAGAAAATGTGTGTAACTTTTCAACAGCGTATGAAGGTCCGACAGGAAACTAATTTACTTCACCCCTCTTTTTGCGATTTTTTTACTCCACCTTCCAATGGGGCAATTAGGGTCAAGTTTAAGCACCCCTGATTGCCGATATGGTCAGTCAACATGTTTAAACTCAGCAGAATCAGAACCAGAGTCACCCTATGTATTTGATGCTCCTGTATACGTTTTCATATCCCTCTTTAAAATCATGTTTCAGGTCTCTTTCAGTGAACATTAAAGTCTACAGCCATAGCCAGTGTTTACATATGGAAGTAATAAAACCTGGCCTGCTCTGGGCGCATACATTTTTCACTGCTTGTCCAAGATTTTCTATATCCATTGTAAAACATGATCCTGGAACAGAGCAGAGCAGAGGTGGACTGCCTGCTAACTGAGAGACATGCATGCATACCTCTAATCACCAGTACAACAAGGAGCTCTGATGATGATTACCAACTGTAACCATAGTTATAATCATCTCATAGATTTATAATTATGATCTCAGTGAGCATGTTTCCTCTTCTACATAATCTTCCTCTGCCTGTCTCAACAGAGATTACATGACTGAACAGGCCTGATTGTTTTGGAGCTTGCTCCTGGTGGTGCATTTCGCTGATTGTGTGTATTTTAGTCAGGTGGAGATGCGGAGTTGTCTTAGGAATTGTAACTGACTAAAAGATTCTGTACGCATACTTTTCAATGACAGATGGACAATTGGTAGGCTATATTATGTGTCAAATAACGCTCAATTGTTCTCAAAATTGGGTTCTGAACCTCCAATGGTCCAATAAGACTTTCTTTTGGATCTGCATCAAAATGCCGTTCACATTTCCCATTTGAATATTATATTTTAATTCATGTAAATTCTTGCTTCTTCACTTCTTAGCCTTTTTTGTTTGTTTGATATGGTTATTTACCACCGTGTATGAAAAGCAGACACTAGAGAAAATTCAGTCAACATCATTCTTTACTTGACTGACCTGTTTCCTGTTAAACACTCTATCAGCATTACCAGTGGGGAGTTGTATTTGTTTGCAGCATTTACCTGAAAATAACCTCTACACATTTGTCATCTTGTGTACACTGTTAGGGTTAAGGTGGTACTGCTTCTATCTAACGTTAACAAAAAAGCGACTGGATGTGGTTTGTGACCTGTTGGGTAGACTGATAAATATTTGCCACTAATGGGTCCTGATCCCCTCTGTGGCTGCAGGGGCAAGGATCGCTTGTGGGGTCGACTCCCTAAAGCTGCTTCTAATTACCATTTGATAGAAACATGAAGTTGTTAAAGTCTGTGTGCTTTAGTAATATATATATATATATATATATATATATATATTAGAAAAACATGGTCTTGTATTTTACAAGTCAAAATTGGTCTAGCACTTTTTTTTATATGTGTTTGAGCTAAGCTGAAGAGTTAAGCAATGAGCCTTTCCTAACACTCACAATAGAAACTTCATTTCAAGAAAGAAAAATACTCACCTTGTGTTTAACTGTGATATAATTCTGGAAGCAGCTGTGTAAAAACACCTCTACATTGATGACTTACAATCAAAGATATCACACTAATTATAATTAATTCATGAACTGTTTCTTAGCTACCACTTAAAAACAACTTTGACACATTTTCTTCAGGGGTTTCTCAATCCCAATTCATTCATCACTACCTTGATTCTTTCACTCTAGCATTTCATAAGGCCGGGCGACAGAACGAAGCTGTGAAAGTCCTGGAGCAGCTTACCCACAATGCTGTGGTGGAGAACAGGTTCAACGATGCCGGGTACTATTATTGGATGTTGTCCATGCAGTGTCTGGACATTGCCAGAGGTGAGACACATTGCTGCAGGTTGTGAATCACTGCAATGAAGATATTTAGTTGCTGCAGACGGTTAATTGCGTTCTACTCATCATTTCTGTTTGTTTGAAACAGAAAGTGAAGTACAGAGGGAAGAAATGCTCAAGAAGTTTGAGCATTTTCAGCATCTTGCCGAGCTCTACCATGTCTATCGCTCCATTCAGCGTTACACGGTAAGAACATCATACTTTGTCAAGCTTCATTTTGCATAGCCAGACCAGGCAAAACTGAAATCAGAAGACAGGCATGTTATTGGCTCTCAGATTGAAACAGCTTGGTCTAAGAAATTGCATCTTCCATGCGGTTAGAGTTCTGTTTGGTAACTAACACATTCCTTTCCTGATTATGCTGTAGATTTTTTATTAAAGCACATTGAAAGCCCCCTGTATTTCTGCCCACTTAGAAAAAGATGTTGTGCAGGAATTTCTCCCGACCCTTGTAAGCTTGACAAGATGGAGGTGTGGCTATGCAAGGTTATCTCAATCCCCAAAAAAGAAACTAAGGCTGAAGGGAAAGTTAAGATATGCAAACATCTTGGGGGGAAAAAGTGATTTCAGAATTGAGGGTGCCAAGTTGAACTGGAGAGAAGAGAAAGGGGATTTAATCCACTTAAATTACTCAGGAGCTGCCTTTTTTAAAACATGTGCAACTTTTCTACTTAATAGATGACTGACAATAAATTGGTCAAATGGTCAACATGATTTGCTTCCTGAAACTGACTTTTATCACTATGGTAACACTCTGGTGTTATTGATCATGATCACCACCTCATCAATGGTCTTCTTTAAACCCACAGCCCTAATCTCTGACAAACGAGCAATTCCCGGTTGGGCGATCTGGCCAGTGTCAGTTTTTCAGTTTGTTGTTACAGCTTTGGGTTTGATTGTGCTCACACCCCTGCAATACAGAGGTTTTGTTGTGATCCAGACCAGAGCAGGAAACCTCTATATCTCACTTTAACTCTCTCGGGCAGGCACAATAGATATGAACTATTAACATTCGGGATAAAGTGATGTTAGTGATTGCATACGCAAATTCCTCTTTCCCTGTTGGGATACTGTCAGGTCAAATTGGTCAGATGCTTTTTCAACAGGTTAAAATATTTTCATTTTATTTTCTAATCAGAAATGTCTCCATTTCCTCCATCTCTAATTTTTTACTGTTTTCACCTCAAGGATGAACCCTTCAGCTCCCACATGCCAGAGACACTCTTCAACATCTGCAGGTTCCTCCTAAACAACCTCACCAAGGACATACCACGAGGCATTTCTAAAGTGTATCCTTCCACAGGAGAAAGTAGTTCTAATGCTATGTAGGGAAAAAAGTGAACAGTTGGCACCACAGTGGAAACCATGCTGCTGCTGAGAGAAAGAAAAGAGGTGATCAAGGGTAGAGCAAGAGGCTGACTAGTCAATACTTAAACAAATGATCTGATTACTGTGTATGTGCATATACTTTGTAGGTATGTACACAAACACACTCAACAATATGCTTTGATTTGCAGAAATAAACACAAAGCCACCCACAGTCTCACAGACACATCCATGTAGTCTCACATAGTGGTATGAGGAAGGAAAGCCCAGCCCTTAAGTAGGAAAGGAGACTGAGCAGCTGGAGGCCTCTGTGGCCAAAATCTTGAACTTCGATTTATAGACTTAGCGGGGCTGCCCTGGACTTGGTTTGAATAATTGAATAACACAATGTCTCTCTCTCTCAAAAAAAACGCTTAACAATTGAACAGGGTGTGTGCGAAAATATCTGATTAAAGAGAGAAAGGAGACGAGCAGTGTTACATTATAGGTGATGGAGGAGAGCCAGTGTAGAGCTGTTACAGCTGCAACTCATTGCCCTGTCACAGTCCCTATCAGAGCTGCTCCCCCCAACAAGTACATAACAAATAACAGAAACAGACACACGACCTTACTGGCGGAATTCTGTGAATTCCACCAGTGGTTTTCTGCGATTAAAAGAAGAGATTGACACTTAACTATTTAAAAGTGCACACAAGTGATTTTTCCTTCAACTCAATACAACACCACAGCAAACACGTCGTTACGAATAAGCTTACTTAATATCAATATCCCAGTGCCATCCCCTTTCTCACATGACATTTCCTTCACCTAATTATTAGTAACACCTTGTATGCGTTGGCCAAGCAGAGTCAAAAACTGGGTGCTTATAAGCTTGCCAGGTATTGTTACGATAAGCTCCAGGAGCTGCACATTCCCTCCCGCTTCCAGGAATCCATAGAACTCGGCAGCCTCACCATTCGTGCCAAACCTTTCCACGACAGCGAGGTGAGTTTAAGAGCTGGATGTACACGCCAGTACACTTAATTTGGTCTTATGAATAATAGAGCTGCTACTCTCCTCTATTTTTGTATCAGTTAACCCCCCACCCCCCCTGTGTGTTCGCTGCAGGATCTGATTGAAGGCATGATGTGCTACCGCTGTTCCACCAACAACCCCCTTCTGAATAACCAGGGGAGTGTGTGCATTAACTGCAGGCAGCCTTTCATCTACTCAGCTTCTTCATATGGTCAGTGACACACAGTCACATTGTGTGTGTGTGTGTGTGTGTGCTGTTTTGCCACAGAGGACTTGTGTCTCTAATGGATTATTTATTTATTTTTTTTACACAGAGGTGCTGCCCCTAGTTCAGTTCTACCTGGAGGAGGAAATCAGTGATGAGGAGGCTGTGTCTCTTATTGACCTGGAAGTTCCACACACGGATGAGAAGGACTCACAGCGGCAAGATATGAACAATGGCGGTATCCTTTGATCATTTATGTAACATACATACATACAGCCAAAATGACACATGATTCACACACCTGGCATGAATTATTCAACGGCCCACTCTGCCGGGTCCTGAGAGAACGCATCCCTGCCCTAACACACTGCAGATCTCTTCAGAATGAAACACGTGACTCTCCTTTGCCTTCTGACAGTTCTAAGAAGAATGTTTAGTCTGCTTTGGCCTCAATTCTGTGCTTGTGGGTAAGCTGTCAGACCTAAGTCATCTTAGCTCTTGAGCTAATAGGGTTAGTGAGGCTCTCCGGTCTCATCTTAATGACACTAACCCTCTGGGAGCCGAAGCCACAGCCCTGGTGCGGGGATTAACCTGCATTAGCCGGCAGACACTCAAGGGCACCGAGGTCTGCTCTGTTCTCCCAGAGAGACTGACGGGCTCCTTTGATTGGCATTTCTAACACTCACTCTGAGAACTGTCCCCGAAGAATAATTTTGTCCCATTCTGAAAATATATAATTACTGCCAACTTGCTTAACAAACACAAATGATGTTGAAATGTGTGAAATGAATGCAATCCTTGGGCTCCTTGTTCTTAATGAACACTGATCAGATCTGCAGACCTTGAGGATGGACGATGGGATAGACGACGCAGAGGAAGATCCATTCACGGCCAAAATGAGCTTTGAGGTGAGAAAGGACAGATGATGTGATTAATTCTCCACCAACTGGGGAAAGCAGCTGGAGAAGTCGAAAGGACAAGAGTCCATAACAGAATGTGCATGGTTCCCTGTGTGTGTCCAAACAGCAGGGAGGGTCAAACTTTGTCCCCGTCAAGGTGAGCCGCTCTGTGCTACGCTGCATGAGCAGGAGGGACGTCCTGATCAAACGCTGGCCCCGGCCACTCAAATGGGAATACTTCCGCTCCCTGCTGCCCGATGTGAGCATCACCATGTGCCCCACCTGCTTCAAGGTACAAGCATTTACGAGATACACAGCTATAACCTGTAAAGACCTGGTTTTAGTTGCTTCTCTTCTATACATAGCATTTATTTCCTTATATCTTTTGTGTTAAAATGATCGTATCTGTCTTTTTCCTTGTAGATGTTCCATAGCGAGGATTATGAGCTCCTGGTGCTTCAACACAACTGCTGCCCTTACTGTTGCAGACCCATCGATGAACCAAACTGATCAGCTTAAAATCATAGCAGCCGTTTTAAACATTGCAACCTCATGCTAATCTTTTTGTCCTTTGGGTACTTTCCGTCCACACAATCCATCATTACTCGTGTGCATCCTATACAATTATTTCTGTAATATAATTAGACATCTGTTTATTGTTAAGTAGATGTGAATGTGTTTCATGCTGTTTCTTGAGCTGCCTCTCAGGAGAAGCCAGGGGCAGACGGTCTGATTTAATACCTGCACTCTTTGTGTGTTGGTCATTACAGAGTGTAAGTAAGAAAAGCGCACCCTCAGCTGCTCTATTTGATCATGAGGATTACCAAGCATACTGATTACCTCCTCACTTTAAATGGAACTATGGTATGCTATGTAATAAAAATCCTGTGAACATAAGTTTATTAAAAGTGCATTCCACAAGCTCATGCTACAGAGGCCATACGGTATACTGTCCTCTGCTGTTTAGTTATCAAACTGTATGTTTTATATTGTAATTAGGCAACAAAAACTTTAATAAATATTTTTGTCATTTTCATTGCAATGGGTATTATGTTATATATAATGTTACAAAGAGAACTTGACTTGAAGTGAGAGAGCATGCAATGAGCAGTATTCCCCACTAATTCTGATTACACCAAAGGCCATGAGTTGATCTCTGCATTATGTAGTGGTTAGGGATTAGGCTTTCATGATGTAAATAAGTTGGATTACTCAATAAATGTCATTTGTAGTTTGTCCCCTCTAAATGGTTCAAAACGCAGGGACTGGTTCCCTCTGTGCCATCCTCCTACTCGCTCCTCTCAGCTCATTCTGATGATGCATTGATGCACATGACAGTAATGGTGGGGTTTGAATAGCCATAGCTGTAACCAATTATGTCAAAAAATGCTCAACATAGTGCACAGCTATTTCTGGAGTTTCCTCTTGTAGTGCTTTAGGTGTATGCATGTGTGAAAGTGGGAAAGAGGGATGCTGAGATTGAGTGTCTTAATTCCATCTCTGCTAACACTTTAGTCCATGCACATTCCTAATCCGCCCAGCCTGTTAAAAGGTACAGCACCGCCTCGGAGGGCTGCAGAGGACACCCTACTTCCACAAGATACATCCTTCCATCTATCCTTTCTACCCCATTTGCACTTCAGCTGCAGTATTTTATTCTGAGAAGGGACACCGACTGTTTTATCTGGTGTGAAGGTCTCAGCTGAGGAAAAAAACATCACCATCAGCAGCCATGAATGGCACAGAAGGACCCAACTTTTACGTCCCCATGTCTAACAAGACGGGGGTGGTTCGCAGCCCATTTGAGCATCCTCAGTACTACCTAGCTGAGCCCTGGAAATACTCTCTGCTGGCCGCATACATGCTGTTCCTCATCATCACTGCCTTCCCCATCAACTTCCTCACCCTCTATGTCACTGTGAAACACAAAAAGCTGAGGACGCCTTTGAATTACATACTGCTCAACTTGGCAGTGGCTGACCTCTTCATGGTTGTTGGGGGCTTCACGGTGACTCTCTACACAGCCCTGCATGGATATTTCATCTTGGGGGTCACTGGCTGCAGCGTTGAAGGATTCTTCGCCACCTTAGGAGGTGAGAGAGAGAGAACATGTGAAATAATATAAATTAACCTGTGTTTTAGGTCTTTTACTCATGTTGATGAATGGTGCTCTTATTTTTTGTGTCCATTTTTCTTTAATGAAATTAATATAATACATACCTTCATAAGTAATTTTGTGTGTGAAATGGCCTAAAATCTACCCAGGCACCCCTTGAAAAATACAAATAAATGGTGGAACGAGCTACCCATTGAGATAGTGGATAGTCTATACATCTTCTGCCGCAGACTAATAATCCATCTTTTCTGCCATCATTTATATTAAATCTTACAAAAAAAAGAAAATGGAGGCCTATGTTCATGTCATGTACAATTTCAAGTATTGTCATACAATATACTGTATGCATATCTTCCGCTTCTTCATCTAAATGAAAACCTGCTCTATTCCATGTCTCAGGAGAGATCGCTCTCTGGTCTCTGGTGGTTTTGGCTATGGAGCGCTACATTGTGGTCTGCAAGCCTATGACCAACTTCCGCTTTGGGGAAAAAAATGCCGTTGCTGGCCTTGCATTAACATGGATCATGGCCCTGACCTGTGCTGCACCTCCTCTGTTGGGATGGTCCCGGTAGTGTATATTTCAGTGTCTCCTCTAGGCTTTTTATGCTCTAGGACCATACATACATATACTATGGAAGTAATTCATCCTATCCACAAGAAAACACCTTGCAGATATATATCTATTTATTCAGCACACTAGGTGTGGGGTGACAAATATTTTGTGTGATGGTGTTGATGGAAATTCTTGGATTGTGATTATGTGCGGGTGCAGGTACATCCCGGAGGGAATGCAGTGTTCCTGTGGGATTGACTACTACACTCCCAAGCCTGAGATTAACAACACTTCATTCGTCATCTATATGTTTCTCCTGCACTTCTCTGTCCCCCTCTTCATCATTTTCTTCTGCTACAGTCGCTTGCTCTGCACTGTGCGAGCGGTAAGAACACCACTGTCGAATGTAATGTTAAAAATAAGGATGTGATACCGTGTTCATCAGTGAAGATCTTCTTTTTTTTGTATTTGTGTTTCTGCTCCAAAGAGAGGTTAAAGCATCACAGAGAAAAGTCTCTTGAGATGTGAGATTTATTGGCTCAAGGACACTTCAGGAGGGCACATCATAGCCAAAATGACAGCTTATACCCAGGTTCTCCAGCTGAAGGGCAGTCTGCCTGCTCACTGTGTCCCACTGAGGCCCTCATTAATAATAATAATATAGTATTAGTGGCCATAAAAAGTAATCCTGTCGCCCATATGTCATACGTTATTTTCGATTAATATAGCAACATATGTATTTGCAGATATAAGTGGAAAGTCTGAACAAACAAACAACCATTCAACTGTATAAGACAATGACTTAACAGTGATGCTGCACCCAACCTATGTAGCTATTTAGTTAATATTACATTAACATGCGTCGTAGTGATATGGGTGAAGCTCTGAGCAACATAACTTCTGGCTAAATGCATGTATAACACACGGTACTTTAAATGCAAATGAGGAATGCAATTTAACAATAATCTAAATAAATTAAAAAAAGATTACATTAATTCCCATTTGAAGGTTATTTAACCCTTTTAAAATTTCCTGACTGTTCTCAGTCACTTAACTCATCTTAAAGCTATTTTACATGTCCAGTTCGTTTTGAGCTTCGTTTTAGTTCAAGACAATGGTAGATGCTAGCAATACACAGGAACATTAGATGCTACCACGACAGGTCATGCGCTAACGTGATCAACATGCTAACAGGCTTGTTGTGATTAACATGTCTGTATTTTACACACGGCAAAATGACCAAGCAAAACTAACAAACAGGCAAGGACGTTAATTACCTTCTGTCAAGTTACGTTCGTTGTGACTCGTCATCCGCCAAAGTAAAGAACAAAACAATTAATTACGGCATCTATAACTTTCACACAGCTACGCCCTTACTTGTTTGAGTAACCCGCCTTCCGTAGACCACGCCTCTCCACAATTCCAATTGGCTTACAGGTGGAAAACAACCAGTGCTACTTCGTACAAGTTAAGATTGACATGTCATGTGCTGAGAGGTTAGGTTGAACAAGCACACTTCTAAAGGTGACATGAACTTCAACAACCAACGAAAAAGATCAATCTGCCTGAAGTGTTTTTTAATTCTCCATGAACTGCTTTTAACACAACTGATTTTTGATACAATAACTATTAAACATTTAAGGATATTCATTTAATTAATTGCACAAATGAATTATTTAAAACAAACATGAATGATGTTCATGTTTGTTTTAGTTTTAGTGCATCACAGATTAGACAGATGAGTCCTCTCACAAAATTAAAGTGCATGTGTCTGTGCTCAGGCCGCAGCCCAGCAGCAGGAGTCTGAAACCACCCAGAGAGCAGAGAAAGAAGTGACGCGGATGGTGATTGTCATGGTGATCTCCTTCCTGGTGTGCTGGGTGCCCTACGCCAGCATGGCCTGGTACATCTTTGCCAATCAGGGGACCGAGTTTGGGCCAGTATTCATGACCGCTCCGGCCTTCTTCGCAAAGAGTGCCGCCCTGTACAACCCAGTCATCTACATTCTGCTCAACAGACAGGTACGCGGAGCGCTATGTGGATGCCTACGCCTTTTTTGCATTGTGATCCATCATTGCAGTGTTGGGACCCCCTTTACATTTCCACGAGTTGTCGTGCCCCATAAGGTTAATTGTAAATACCTTTTTTCCGGAAAACAAAGGTAGGATTAAAGTTTGGTCAAAAATTAATTCAATATATTAGAATTTTATATGACCCTTGTGGGCATGAACTACTACCGGTACTATATATAAAGTAATTAAAGTGGCTGCACTTGGAGCCACTGCAACAGTAAAATGCTGTTTATGTATTCAATCGTCACTATTACAATCTAACAATATCACAAAATAATACATTGACATGTTTTATGTCACGATTGCTTGTACTTTTGACATTTTGCAGGTACTTTTCCTATACTTTAGGAGCATTTTTCACAATGGAAGATGTGTATCATAAATGTTATTCCAATCCTCTTGTTTTCAACCTCCAGTTCAGAAACTGCATGATCACCACCGTGTGCTGTGGAAAGAACCCGTTTGGGGATGATGAGGCTGCCACGGCTGTTTCCAAAACCCAAATTTCATCTGTATCTTCCAGCCAGGTGGCCCCGGCTTGACCTGACCACCCTCATCCCATCTGTCCCATCACATCTAGGGACCCTTCAAAGCCAAGCGGCACTATGTTGTATCGGCCAATCCTCTTGACTTACCTCTCCATGTGTCATCTCTGCAGTGGCACACCCACACCTTTGGTGGGGTCCACATACTAAAGAGCCAACATGTGCACTCTCAAACCATTTAATCATGGAAAGTGTTCAGTCGGCTTCACAGAGTTTAACCTGTCACTGAGGGGATTTTGTCCATGTGATGATCCGACTGAAAACATTGTGGCTCCCCTACTGCCCCCTCCACAAAAAAAACAAACACACATACAATAAGGTAACATCTAATAAAACAAATCACAATGCATCCACATGATCTCCCGCACAAGTAATTGTTACAGCTACATATCCCCCAAAATACCTTTGAACAATAGTTTAATTTAATTGAAATTAGTCTTGAATTTGTTTAGTTATCTTGTGTGTTCTTAGGCATCACTCAGAGCTTTACTCTGTGTGTTTCTCTTCTTGTCTTTACAGTGATGAAACTGAGGTGGTTAGTTTACGAGACATGAGTGTCAACAGATGGACCTGAAAATAGCCTCTGCAGGGGGAATAAAACTGTGTGTGTGTGTGGTTGATGTTTATGTATTTGAATGGATGTCAGGATGTCGGTGTGTGTGTAGAGAAATGGGGTTATTATTTTTTCCAGTGTGTAAAGGCTATGCTTTTGTGGAAGTAAATTTATGTCCTGCAATAGAAAACAAGCTAATTGTCTGCATGGCTTTTCCCTTTCTAGCTGCATCGTGAGAACATTTAGACAACTCTGAGACGTTCCAGATGTGTGTGGGCTTTGTAGTAACAGATCAAATCTTAATGGTTTTCAAATGTTAAAATTCACCAATGCGGAAATGCATGTAGAAATAAAGCACTACTAGACTTTGTACAATAAATGTTGCCATTATTAGACACTTTAAATTTCCTAAATACTGTAATTTATTTCACAAACTCTGACAATCCATTTGGCATCACAAACACAGTCTCCTCAGATTATATTGAGCTCACTTTTTTTCATAAATGTAAATTTCCCTCTTTTAAATTGGTCAGGATCCAACATAATATTCATTTGTTTACAAGAACACTGATCAACACTTCTATACTGATGCAGCTCTTCCCAGTGAACTACATGACATTTGATTTCATTAATTTCAGTCACTTATATTTCTCTTTCCATTCCTCCTAAACCCATCATCAACCCGCAAAGCACAAGACAAAAGCCGCATTGTTCAGAGCACCGATGGGAGCCCAAGTCCTCCATCTTCACCAATCACACCTGAGAACATTGCAGGCTTTAGGGAATGGGAGGAGTTCATCTACTCATCCTGACGAACAGGCCACCTGAAAGCATTATAACACATCTATAAATATTGCTATGGACATTATAATACAGTACAGTGCATCATTGGCTCGTTCCCTTCAGAAAAGGGTTCAGTGCGTTAAAATGGCCACCAGGGCTTCCTGTAGCTCCCAGTAACTGTAAAGACATCCAGAAAAGAAAAGCTTCATCTTCAAGCTCCTACACATTCCGACTAAAGCATGAGCCGGACTGGAACTCCACCACGGGGAGATATTTGGGAACATTTCTCAGCGTTCCCAGATGAAAGAAGGAACACTTTGCAAATGTGGAACGTTTGAGAGGCAGATTTAAGTCCTTTGCTCTTTGCCACTTTTCACGCTTGCAAGAGTCCGTGGGAATTCCAAAGACACTCATGAAGGCAAAACTCCACACAGGCCGACAATCTCAAGGAGCCATGTGGGTGGGAGAGAGGCAGCTGTCAGCAGGAGAAAGAGAGGGCTAGTAGAAGAGAAAGGCCGGTTCAGGCTTCACTGCAGCACTCGTAGATGTTGTCCTCCACGAGGGCAATGACCTGCTCGAACTTGTGGTGCAGCTGAGTGCGCCGTGCAGTGGGGTTAGACTCCAGGGCGTTCACCACCTGACCAATCGAAAAAGAAAAAAAAAAAAAACACAACAAAGATGACTTTCAGTGGCTGTCAAGCATTCACAAATTCAACTGTCTGGCAGAGGGAGGAGAACAGCCACCTGCCTGGACATAGAAAAACTGAACTAGGGAGAAAAGGCAGCGCAGCAGTGGAACAACTAAAGTGCTTCAGCCTCTTCTCCTGGCTTCATGCATGCCTCCACACCACAAAAGCCTTTGCTTTTCACATATTTACAAAACCCACATCTGCTATGTTTTTCATGCCCAGTAGTTGTCACCGTGTCAGTGGGATTTATGGGCTCTTAGCGGCAGTGTGCTACCAGGCAGAGCGAACTGAGCTGAGGAGAGAATAGGCAATCAGGGGGCCATTCACAGAGCTCGGTGAATCAGCGCTCTAAGCCCCTGGCCCACGTCAGTACAGTAGCATGACAGGGGAAAGCAGCTAAACGTGTAATATCATGAGGGTGCTCCATTAAAGCACAGTCACCGCGGCGTAAAGCTCTCCAGAGAATTGTCACAGCACAAAGGGAAACATGGGGGAGGACAGCAGGGGGCTTCAAGAGGGGCCGGTTCAAAGTGAAACAGCAAACCGGAGCAGCAATTTAACCCTGTCGTTAAACAGACAGGGGGTGGTGCATGCAGAGAGGGTAAACAACATGTTGTTTGTATAAAGCAATAGGTACTTAGTGTAGGTATTTAATGACTGAGTGAAAATATGTTATGCTGTTTACAGTTTAATATCATCTCTCAACACGCACATGATCTTCCACAGTGATGCGTCTCACTGCGATACCAATCTGAGAAGCTTAATACAGCGAAAGGGGGCTGGCTGAAGTGTTTCGACATGAGCCGCATATCTAATCTGAATCTGAGATCCGAAAGCAGAGGAAAGTAATGTGAGGCTCCCACCCCTTACCTGGTTTCTGTATCTTTTGGCATATTTGTAGATTTCGCTCAAGGCCAAGTTGGTGTTGAATTCGTTTCTGTATTTCTACAGGACAGACAGCAGAGTGTTATGTTAGATTTTAAATCCACAGTACAACCCTTGTAGACGACATACAGACACAGAAACATCCTGAGCACTTTACTCACCCGCGACTCCTCAGCCAGGTGAGCATTCATCTCCTGCTCGCTGAGAGGTGCCATTTCCTGTATCTGCTTGTAATAGCCCTGCACTCTCTTCTTATACTCGGGGATCTCCTTGGCATACAGCAGCTTGTTGGTAGGGGAGTCCTGAAAAAAATTTACACATGCACACACTCATATCAGTCAGGGCGCTCATTTCAGAGGTTTTGATGAAAATAATTTTGGCATTGGTTTGGCCCGTGCTCATGTGGTTCTCTGGACCATATCTGAACAAGCTTGTTACAGACCGACCCTGACCTCACAAACCCAATGGCAGAGCCAGAAGTACAAACAGGGAGGCATTAAAAAGAACATTTCAAAGTACACAAACTAATGAATGCTAAGAGAGAAAAAAAGTTTGGATTAAAAAAAAAAAAAAACATTCATCAGCAAAGATAAGGTCTAAGGAAAGTTGGACCAGAAAACTACTGTAGGACACAACTCAAAGCTCCATATATGAAACATCTTCAACTTTTAGGCTTAATTAATAATTTATCACTGGACATCAGTTCCAGAGGAAAAGGTTTGAACATCATAGTGCGGTCTGCAATCAGACCCTAATTAGTAGTGCTGACTAGCTTTCTCCACTTGCTCAAACAGTTTAATTAAGTACAATTTTGAGACACTTGTACTTTAATTTCTTTTTCATACTGCTTATTACATCTGAATCTCTACCTCTCAGAGGAAGACGGTGCCATTGTAATTCACTATATTTACCTAAAATAATTATGTATATCTACATTTTATCAGCCTATAACAGGAAAGGTGAATATATATATATACAGTATATATGTACTATATTCAACCAGCTGTTAATTCATCAGAAATATTTATTATTAATATAATATTTACATTTATCTGATAATACAATATTTTTTGTATAAAAGTAGTTTGATGAGTGGTGTGCAACTTCTACTTTTACGCATTCGTCTACCACTGGTGTCGGAATAAGAAGCTGGATGTTATTTGCCTATGAACCCGTCTGAACCAGCCTCAAAATGAAACAATGGAGGGAGGGAACCGCTTCCTTTCCACACAACAGGAGACTCGAAAAAGCCAGAGCGGCAGAAAGACCATTCCCGTCTAAATAATACTCCTACATACTTCTGCCACTCTCTCCAAAGTCACTGGTGTTTATTCAAGCAGAAGGAAAAGTAGCGGCGCTAAGAGGTTGTGGGCGAATTCGGGTTTAAGTGGTGCCTACTGTAGCGAGAGGTTGTGTGCAGGTCTCTGGGAGCTATGTGCAAGAGAGAGTGGGACAGGGGGAAAGTAGGCCATAGAGAACGTAGAGAGGGAATAAGACTGGGCAGCCTTTTACCATGGGTGAATGTGCTTCGAATGCACCTTAATATTTCTGTGTGTCATGAGTTATTTGTGTCACCTAATGTGCGTTTGTTTGTGTGTGCAAGGTGTTGGGGAGGACTGAACGGCTGTGGTCACAGCTTTGGATGGGGGACCCTCTCTCTTCCTGTCCGCAAGGTCACTTCCTGCTGTTCGCCCATCTGCCCAGTAACCCCCATGTGACCCCGTGGACCACCGTGTCTGCCTTTTGCCAGATAAGAGGGTTTCCGTGGAAACTGCGAGCGCGCTTTGTTTCCTACCTCTCTCTCTCTCTCTCTCTCTCACCCCTGCTGAGCTCCTTCTAATCCAGACCCCGTACCCTTCTCTCCCCTGTCCCGAGGCCGTGGCACACACTTGGTACACATGCCCAAATAAGTGGCTGTATACACCTGAGGACAACAATGAGGTGTGTCGTGTCAGTCTCCTTGACCCACAGGATAAAATTGTGCCCATAGTCCTGGTGGCTCCACAGCCCTGTGCTTGCACAGCCAGATGTGACATTTTAATGAGGCCATTGGTTTCACGTCTGTGTGGCCATAGTGTGTGTGTATATGTTCACCGCATGTACGTTGAAATATGGCCGCGGTGGAGTGCGGGGACTTTATATAAATCAGAGTGTTTCTCAGTATAAGAGGAGCATTATTTGATGAGTCCTCGACTTCCTCCAGGGAGGAAGCCAGTCAGAGGGAGACAGGAAGCATAGCAGAGCGTGCTCAGGGTCATGAGGGTGTCTGAGGGATGAGACGGATTTCTGAGCAGTGAGGACATGCAGGCACAGACAAGCGCACAAGCGCACACACACACGCACACACTTAGACATATGCACGCCTGCACAAACACACACACACACGCACACACACACACACACACACACACAAATGCACAAAAAGGATCCCTGGTGCTCATGACCTTGGATCGGCCGAATGGGCTGAAACAACATGAGCAGAGGTAGATGGAGCTGACAGTCTGAAGGCTTTGGGATGAGGGTTCGCAGTGGGACTTGGGAGGTATGTTTGTGTGTCTGTGTGTGTGTCTGTTTGATATATATACAGTATATATCTACACACACATCAGACACACATCTATATCCTCTTTGAATCATGTATTTAATCAGGTTGATATAATGGTTATAATAATGGGCCTACTATGACAGATCAGAAGGGGGGGGGCGATGAGGGAGACAGATGGATAGCCTGACATTGGAGAGTAAGCAACCATAAATGAAATGGAAATGACAGCAGTAAGACACCAACTATTACTTCAGAACTCGCCTCATCCTTAAAGAAATTCAGAGATTATTGTATGTCCATCTATTTAGCCTTTAATGCTGCTGCTTTGCCAAAAGGTAAAAACTAAAAACGCCCACGGCGAACTGACCCTAGGCAACATTATCTTGTTTATCTCCAAAGTCTCTAGATTTATGAGAGAACTATAATAAGGAATTGCCCCCTGGTGACAGACTGTGAAAGCCCCTGAATAGGCAGGTAGACTCACCTTGCCTAGCTGCAGGTCGGAAATGGAGCAGGCGTCAATGAAAGCCTGGGCAATGACAGACAGACAGGCGTCCATGTGATCCGTCTTATCGATGTCAAACACAAACTGAGGATTCTTCAGGATGTTCACCCAGAAACGCAGAGGTAAACTGCACACAGAGAGGGAGAGAGAGGGAGCCTTTGAAGCACTGCATTTGCAGTGAGGTAACCAAGTGGTCATTTGCGCATTGGGCCTGACGCGTCTACCTGTTGGTTTTCCAGATGTGCAGCGTGTCCGGGTCCGTGATGCCCCGTTTGTCAGCCTGCTCCTCCAGGAAGTCAAAGAAATATTTGATGGCGAGAGGGGGGCGATCCGGGGGGATGCTGAGGATGGCTTGAAAGAGGTCATCCAAGAACTTCTGAAGAGTCCCCTGTGGAGGTAGAGGGGAAAAAAGGCGGCCCATTCACACACAGTGCTGTGGTCTCCTGTGATGTAGTTTGTAGCTAATTTGGGTGATATGCGCAGGAAATAACAGGAACAAAGATATTAAGTTGTAACTGGACTACAAAAGCAGTCTCCTGCCCACCTTGGTGGACAGCAAGCGTGTCAGGTAGATTTCAGGCAGGACTTTCTTGCGGTGGCTCTGCCTGTGCGACTTCTTGTGCTCCATTAAGTCATCATGAGGTAGGACCTGAAACACAATAGAGGCCAAAGGTCGACATACTGCACACAATTTAAAGCACAGCTCTCCCACTGTGCCCAAAATGAATGCTCTATTGTCTCTATTGTCGGGAGGGGAGGGTTAATTTTTTTGTTTTCACGAATCTGACACATGATCCTAAAACCGCATCAGGGTATTTTGAAGAACTGGATAACCTACCGAATTGAGGAAGTGATGGGAGTAGGGATTTTTTTTTTTTTTTTTTGCGCTGTGTTCAGGATCATCTGTCTCTGACTTGCTTTTACAGGTCTAAATAGGGGCAGTAGAATTAGAATTCCAGCTACTTTTATCAACAAAAAAAGGGGCCAGAACTGTCCTGTCAAACTAACTAGCCACCCGGCAAATTGTGTTCCAAAGAACTCATTATTCTGAAGTCAAAGGGCCCATATCTTAGCTGACGTTTATAAAAGAGCTTAAGCGGCATTAGTGCGGTCATGTGCTCTCAGCAGCTTTCCTTCTCACCTCCATTCACCCCCCCCATTCTTTCTGTCATCGGGCCTGACTAACAATGCTATGCCCAGAAAAAAGGCTTTGGTGATAAACTGCAGAGAACACTTAAAGAAACATTATGGTAACCTATATAGGGTACTACTCACCAAATGTACATATTTCTCTGTATCCAGATCTTTGACTGCGGGGGGAAGAGACAAAAAAAGAAACACACAGCATGAAACAATGTGCAATCAGCAAGTTGGAGACCTGAGAGAACAAAAGGAGACGGGGGGGGCGGGGAGGGGCGGGCGGGGGGGGGGGGCGGTGTGCGACACATTGAAGGGAGGGAAAAAAAAAAAACACGAGGGAGATTGACAGGAGAGCGAGGGAGATGGAGTACACGGAAGAGGAGAAGGTGATTAAGGTGGACTGCGGACCGGTAGGGGAGGGGAGCTGTCTGAGAGAATGAAAGCGGAAGATTACGAGTGAAAGGAGAGCGAAAAGAGAGAGATTAGGTGAGACAGACACACAGAGTCTATGATTGGTTGTGGAGCCGGTGTAATGAGATGGTAATGCTCGACCAATGCTGGGAAAGAGCATTAAACCTCACTGGTTTATATTTATAGATCTGAACACAAACACAATCATACAAATGCATGCGCAGATGCGAGGGTGCATGTAGATGCACGTCCGAACACCAGCACGTATGCAGACACGAGCACAAACAAATACAGTACACACACACACCCACATGTGGGCGAAAAGAAAGACGGAGCAAAGACACATTGTGTGTTCTCATTAGAGCTCCACTCTGCCAGAGATGCTCCTGCCCAGCGGGCCACAGTCCAGACCCTCGCCACTGATCACAGGCGGGCGGGACAGTGTGTTATATTAGCCAGGGAGCACTACACTCCCACAACGCCCCCCCCGGGCGCTTTGAAGCCCGGCCCAAGTTTGCTCCACCTAAGCCTATTTTTGGCACGCCGTGAATGAGAGGAGAGGCCCCGACGGACGGAGGCCCGGGCAGGACCGAGCTCTGGTCTGGTACTGATTATGTAAGGTGGACGTCAGACAACAAAAGGACGAGCCCATTAAAGGCCCTACGTAAACTCATCTGTCAGCGGGCAGTGGAGTCATTATAATACAGCTCCAGGCAGGACGACGGGCCAACTTTTGACGCAATTTTTTCCCCCCACCAGCTGACGTTTGCTAATGGAATACATCTATAACGCGGGGGAAAGGCGCTCTGAACGAGGCAGGAGCACAACCCCGGCGTGAAGCGGGCGAGTGTGCGTTGTGATTTATTAGGCGGCAGTGTGCTTCGATGGCCGCCGTGTCTTTTGGGAAACGGGAGGGGGGTGCGGTTTCCAGCGTGTTTACATCAGCGTATCGCGTTCTTGGGCTCAACGAAGCATGTTTCCTGTGATGGAGTGAGCGCCTGTATTTATCCAAGTGTGGGTGACAAAGCGACGGGGAGCGGGTGTGTTTTAAAAGGTGACGTACCTCTCCCCAGGGTGTTCTCTTTCTTGTCTTTCATGCTCATGGCCAGGGATGCCCCCTCCGAGACCTGTGAAGAGAGTGAATGAAAGAAAGGTAGAGTGGGGGGGGAGGAGGGGGGGCGGGTGCAGAGGGCAGGGGGTCAGGGGGTGAGCAGAGGTTCACCAGAACAGCATCCTTAGGCATGCCCTTAAGGGGAGTGTGGTGTCGAGAGGTGCAAATGTTTGTGCGAATGCGTGTGTTGGTCTGGGTGTGCATGTGGGTTGGTGGCAAGGCTGCAGGAGTCTGGCTGGGCTCATTAACGTCAACTCCTGGTGAAATGGATTGAACAGCCTTCCCAGTGAACCCAGACTGTTAGTATAAGCCGCAGCTCGCCGCTTTCGCAGCTCTGTCCCCATGGCTCGGCAAAAAATAAACAGAGCACTCTACAAGTACAGGTAACCGGTGAAAAGTCGAGGGACAGAGAAACCCCTGCTTACTCGGGCATCAATGAACCCAGACATAAGCAAATACACCTGCGAAAAAGATGTTTTTCTAAAACGTCACAGCCGTTAAAGGGCCAAATTCCTTTCTTAAATGTTTGGAATATATTCATTGCATATAAAGCCAGTGATCCGTTAATAAAAATGAATATGCATGAACATTGTAATGATGTTGTGCGAAGAATAATAATAGAAGGTTTCATGAATATGAACGGTTAAAGTGTATATTTGATTATTTCAACAATTTCTCTGGCTTACATAATGAACTGCAGACAATGAACCACTGAACAAATGCCTTAAAATGACAAGTCATTTGTTACATATTTAGTGATATGAATTCATATATAATTCAGAACTGCAATTTTTCAAACGAGCTTCCTCTCTCTTTTACATTATTACACCATTACCAGAGAGTTCCCACCTTCAACCTCCCCACTGTTGCTGTTAAGAGATATATAAACACATGCAGACACGGGCACACACTGGCAGGCACACACACACACACCTGGTAATGAACCACTGTGTTGAGCTTCTTCCGGCCGTCCTCCATCAACGAGGTGTTATCCAGGTCCTGCAGAAGTTTACTGTTGCTGCCAGAGTCGAACCACTCTGAAGGAGAGCAATGAGAGCATGAGACGAGTTCCTGGATTTGGAACAGAATATATCTATCTATAGATAGATATATATGTGTGTTTGTGACAGAGGGCAGCCGTGCGCCAACTTTCCGTGTCACGACCCGTGGAAATATTCTCCGGCCATTAATCAAATCAGCTCTGCGGGCTCCACAGCTCTTGAAAGCAATAACTCTTTGTGATTATGACCGTACACTCTCCTCGATGGTTTCTGTCATTTGTTATATTGCAGCCTCAGGTCAGCTGAGCTTCATGAGCGGAATTGACCTTTTGCAAAGGAGATTACTATATCTTGGAGGGTCTGAAAATAATCAGAGAAAATGTGCTCTTACCCAGGTCTACGTCCTCTGCTCGGGGCCACTGGGAGAATGGCAGGTTTTTATAAAAGGCTTCGATGATTTTTTCCTTCACCTGGCTGATTGTGTCCGTATTCATGACCCTGACAGACAGCGAGTCCATGCCACAGCCCTGGAAGGACACGTTGATGTTCTGCCAAAAGCCAAGCAATACATTTAATAGCTTGCCAAAATGAGTTTTGCATGACGGAAACTTTTTTTTCGGAGCAATCCTCTTCATTAAAGACGCAAGTTCGACATTGAGCTCCGGAAGAAAAATCTAGGACGTGAGCGATGAACGGCTAAATAAGCGTATGTTGTCTGACCTGCGGCTTGGCCTCGATGTTTTCACGGAGCAGCCACTCCTCGTTGAGGGTGTAGCGGGCTTTCCCTGTGATGGCATCTATGGATCCCTTGTTGATCTGCTGCTTGATTGCACACAGCAGCAGGAAGAAGGGCTCGCCCACTGTCTCCTGAAGAACATCCACCATGGAGTCAAAGGACATTTTTAGTTTTGGTTTTGATGAAAACCAGTCTCATTACTTTGCAGAGTCTCTCCTTCTCTCTTTTCCTGTCCTCACCTTGAGGTAGCTGTACATGCAGATGGACATCCAGTTGGTCAGCATTTTCTCCACAACAGACTCGGTCCGACGCAGCATCAGTTTGGGGTTCTTGGAAGCCGAAGCGTCGATCAGGTCCACCAGCAGATCTTTCATTATACTGGTGTAGTACTCCAGCTTACCGTGCAGGGCGATGGTGAGCAGAGACGCCAGGCTGCATCTGAAGGAGGAGAAAACAGATTAACAGAGGAGACAGATGAGAAAAAAAAAACACACACACACACCCGATGAAACGTGCCCCGTCAGTGTGTGGTCAGTGGGCAGTGAGACAATAACTACATTACAGTAACAACAACAAGGATCCTCCCCCGCAGCACCTACGACCACTGAGCCAAATCAAGCCCCGAGCTAATGGAGGGAGTGTCTGGGTGACTAAATCAAGAGGTACAGGGGATTTCCCAAACAAAGCCCCCTTAATCCAGAAGAGAGAGGCTACATCAGTCAGCAAGTGCTGACGCTGCGCCGGTTCAGGGTTGTGGCCTCGACTCTGGAATTCCTCTCCCCACAGTGACTTGCGTGTTTCAGGACCCCGAGACAACAGGGTAACTTCCGTGACAGATGACTTAGTATATACAAAGATAATGTTAGTGATGCTGTTATGGTGTCTACAGCAGCCAAAGAAAAAAGAAAAAGAAAAACTCCCTGTGTTGCATGGGAAGAACATTATTTCCCATGCTAATAACTGGATGAGTAAAGGCAGATAGAATAGAATGTAATAAACTACAACTGCTTTAAATTAGGATGTCCCTTCTGTTTTCTTGTGAGAATGCTTGTTTAAGGGATGAGGCCGAATTTCGCATTGTTCAGCGTGTGCGCCAGCTCCTGCTGAAAACATGTGCGGAGAGCGTAGAACAGTGTCTCATTCCAAAGCGTCTTCTCAGAGCACAAGAGTCGAGTGCTGGGCTGAAAAAAACTAGGTGGATATAAAACAACACAGCTGTGCGTAGGAAAACCATTTGCCATTTACACAACATGTTTTCACTTAACCCTTAGTTTAACCAAAAACGGCATTATAGCACCTTTAAACACATCTCGAAATATAATGCCTCCCTATGCCACGGCCTAGTGACCTATTTTTCGAGTTTCTTGTTAAAACACAATAGCTGAAGCTGTTACCTGTCTCGTACAGCAAAGTCCTTCTGCTGCTCCAAGGCGTGGACGAATGTGACCAGGAAGTGCTTGTTATTGAGAAGCGTGGAGAACAGGGTGATGCCCTCCTCGACGTTGGGCTTCGTCGTGTTGGTGTCCTGATGACAGACGGAGGGGTGGGGGTGGGGGGTGGAAACAGTTATTTCTCCGCGAAATTGCATCACACACCTGCTGCGCCCTCCCCGATCCGCCTCACCACCTCTCCTCCCGCGAATACCCCCACCTTCCTAGCATAGCCCTCCTCTCTCTGCTTCTCCGGGCCCATCCCTGTCTTTGAGGGATGGGTATCTCGTGCCGCCGTCCCTGGCCGCGTGTGATTGTCTCTAAATGTGCCGAGTCGACTTAATGAGTATGGTCTATCTATGGGTGCGACTAAGCAGCAGAGAGATGGAGTCTTCCCTCTGGACGGCGGCCATATGGTGTGGTTTGCAGTCTGACAGAAGGAGAACAGGGGTGTCCATTAAGATAAATGCCCGCCTATGAGATTTATCTGCTGTGACCTGGAAAACACTTCCCGGGAAGACGGTGTGGATTCAAGGCACTTCATCACCGTTAGACAAGCTCCCCCGGCTGCCGACCCAAAACCGGCACTACAATCGTGACTTTCTCTCTTCCTAATGCTCACTCTCACACAGGCATGCGCACACACAGACGCGCACACGCAAGTTGTGAGTGCACACTTGGGTTCGCATTGAGGTGTCTAAGAGTGCATGCTCCCTCTCTCCCACTCTTCACACAGTGACTCTTACTACCGTCTGCTCCTCCATCGCACGCACACACACACACACACACACACACACACACACACACACATACACAATAACTACAGAGGGATTTCAAGGAACAACACGCTGTTTTGTTGTCAAAGAGCCAGTGAGAAATGCGTCAACAACCTGCCATCAACTTCGTGGGCAGCGTGTGGTTTGACAAGCTGAAACTGTTGGGCATCTCACTCCCTGGAAACCACTGAATGACACGCATTAGTATTCTCATGTGCACACAAAAAGCATGATAGAGCACAAAAACACTCGCTGACACGCTCCACACTCATTATAACAAGCACACAAAGGCAAGAAATGCAGAATATGCCTTTCTTCGCTCCTCATCAAGAAGGAGCCCACCACCACCAAGCCTTAATAGGCTCCAGTGTGACCCAGTTGAGGAACAGGGGAATGAAAAAGGACACTAATCAAGGGCCCTGTGGCAGAAGAGACAGCGACTTAACGCAGCTTCCTAATGGCGTAACCCTCACCTTCCAGTCCTGCAGCAGCGGGTGGGTCTCCGGGAGGACTCGGGGGCCCAGCGCGTCAATCTCATAGACGGGCTGGACCAGACTCTTCTCGTAATCTGAACACATCTGAAAACACAGAAAAGGGGTAAGTCAGCTCTGGTCGTCAACACTGGGAGACAGCGCTGGATAAGCGGGGAAAACAAAAAGAGCCAGCCCTTGAGGCTTTGGCGGTAAATTTGCAGTCTGGATCCAAAGGGGCCTTGAATAGGCTCTGAGTGACCGTGAAAAGGAAACATGACACCATGACACAAAACGTCACCCGCCTTAATGGCCTTAGAGACAAGATGAGTCGGAGCCAAAAGGCAGTCTGTCGCCGCACTGTCATTTCAGGACAGCTCCATTTGGCTTGTATTTCAAATGTGTCAAAGTCTGTGTCTAACACTGCTTTGTGTGTGTGTGCGTGTTATCTGAGGAAAACCAGAAGTTCTCATAAAAAAAACAAGAGCACGAGGGGGTTGTGAGTACAGTCTTTGCTGACTTGGCGGAAAACAACCGAGAGCAACAAATTCCGAAGCGGCCAACGCTCGGATTGATGTATTCCCGCCAATGCGACTTTTCAACACTCGCTTCCCTCGCGACGGAAAAACAGCGTCCAGTGTCCTGTGCCGCCACAAACCGGCGGGGGCTATTGTTGCGCAAGAGCCCGTGTACTTGCAAAATCGTGTGGGTGTGTGAGCCGAGGGAAAAGCGCGTGTTTTGAGAAATCAGGGGGCGGGGGGAGTTTCCCCTGACATTGTTCTGGCTCCTTGAAAAGTCTGTGCCAGCGCTTGGGAGACAAAGGCCCGTGGAGCCGCGTCCGTCTGTACGGGTGGAAAAAAAAACATGCCGTCGCAAATAGACCCACCAGTCTACCTTTTGCGGTGGATCACACCTTCGAAAAATGCCTACCTAGGGAGAAACACATTAACTCTCCAGCAGGGTGCCAAACTGAGATACACCTCCCTCAAGCCTGAGTGTATGTTTAAAAGTTCCAAGGTGAATTTGTATCCTGCATTATGACAAATGGTGGCACAAGTGAAATGGGACGTGTGTGAGTGTGTGTGTGTGTGTGTGGTGGGGGGGCATTAAAACACTATTGAGAAAAATGGTATTGTCAGTCAGCCAGTAGAGATCAGATAGCAGGAAAAAAAAATGGGGTTTCTCACCTTGGGGAAGAACGTGCGCGTGACAAACTGTTTGTACTCCAAAAAGGGGATGCCCTGGCTGCGATTCAACTCCTTGGTTAGGTCTGTCATGTCTGTCTGCAGCTCGGCGAAGCCTGAAAGGACAAAAAGAAGAAAAAAAAAAAAAAATCATAAGCTCACAAATCTCGGGACTGTTTTAAGCCACAGTTGTTTGCTGTTTCTGGCTCCTCAAGCTTCATTTGTCGCCGGATATGACGATGAGTCGGAAATCTATTCGCAGGCTTCCACGCAATACCCATCAAATTCTCCCAAGCTGCTGTGGGATTTGAACGGAATCGGGGGAAGATATCCCATAGATTTTCATGTCCCCGTTTTCGGTGCACAGAACGAAATCAACCAAGCACTAATCTGTTGGTGCCCCCCCCCCCACCCCCGGTTTGCCAGATATTCGCAGCTCAGCCCAGCACACAGGCAAATATTTATCATCAGAGCAACCAAATCCAATCTGAGGCCCTCATCCAAAACATGTGTGCTGACTAGGGTTTACATGCAGAAACAGTGTCAGCATGTCCAGACAGCGACTTTAATCCGCATGCTACAATCACAGTTACTTTAGTTACTGGGTAGAATGTTGTACAAGAGATAATGTTCCCCCTCTAATGAGACGCTGGAGATCCCTTTATGGACATGGTCTCCCTGTTGCAGGATGAAAGACGTATTTAGGTTACAATGCCGTTTTTTTCCAGACTGCGTGTCTCGATCGAAGGGGAATAGTACACCTGGGGGATTTGGAACCTATTTCAAAGCTCTTCCCAGTTATTTATCCCCGCGCCCTCCAAACCACCCGCCGGTTCACAATATCAACCTGTGATTAGCTGGACCAGGTGAATATACCGCACCTCCCCGTCTGTTTATTCCTGTAACCTGGAATATGTCAATTTCCCATGTTTTTTTTCTCTCTCTTTCCCTCCCAGCCAAACCATACCTCTCATTGTTCACACTTACCCTGAACTCGGCCACAAATCTCTCCTCGTTGTCGGTCTAAAATACCCCCCCCCCCCACTCCTCTCCTGCCCACGCTTCTCCTCGGACTCACACTCCTCACTCACTCACTCCTATCGCTACCTCCCTCCTCCTCCATTGCTCTCTCTCTATCTGTCCACACTATCTCTTCCCCATAAATCTGGGTTCCCAGACATTCAGTGGCCTTCAAATGGCTTTACTGCGATGCCCCAGACAGGCACACACATGCACAGACAACCAAAAACGCACAAACGGGCCCTGTTCTCCTAGGGTAGACAATGCAGGGGCGATGTGGCCGCCGAGTGCGTCTGTGTGTGGCTGATCATTTGTCAGACTAGGTATTTTAGGAGTCACGCTGACTAGGCACAAATCTGTCAACTGTTGTTTCTCCCTCCCACTTCAGCGAAGAAAAACATCTCAAGCAAGCACACATTTTGCATGCACACACACGCACATAAACGTGTACAAAATGGTCAAAGTGTGTATAATTTGCATGTGTGCGCCCCTGTGTTAACACACCTTTCCGGATTTCCTCTCTGATCTGGGACTCCATCTCCTCCATTTGTAGAAGAGTTTTCTGCCAGTAGCGTTCCGCCCTCCGACTCTTTGTGCAGTACACGACAAGAGCTGGGAGAAACAAAGACTGTTATCACACTGGCAGCTTCCAATAAATCTGGATAATAACAAGATCACATATGGGTTCATCAGATATTGAGTTTATGAAATCATGTTCATAAATAGTTTATGAGCTTGTAAAAAAGATATGCATGAATATTTTCGATTGTGAGAAACATGCAATAAAATAAATACAAAATAAGTACTAATTATAAATGTCCTATATATATATATATATATATATATATACATATATATAAATAACTAGAGCAGAAATGTATGAATGATAAATGTATAATGTATAATATGGAATATGTTACATTTCAATAATAATTTCAATTGTGAGGCTACCCTAAAAGTTAATGAAGGAGAAAAAAATTATAAATGTCCTATATATATATATATATATATATATATACATATATATAAATAACTAGAGCAGAAATGTATGAATGATAAATGTATAATGTATAATATGGAATATGTTACATTTCAATAATAATTTCCATTGTGAGGCTACCCTAAAAGTTAATGAAGGAGAAAAAAAGGCTCCGTGAATATCTGAGAAAAGATTCAAAGCTGGCAAATGTGAGAAAATCCAAATTAGCACCAATTTACACCCATACACATGCCCTGCATACACACGCAAGCATTCAACAAGATTACAAAAGAGCACACACAAGAGTGCACAGACAAATTAGAGAGTGAGAAGAACAGTGAGGTCTTTGTGCACCGGCTACTGTAGAGGGATAAACTGGGAATGTTCCACATCTGGAGCATCCATTGCGACAGCAGGCCCCACATCTATCATCTGCTGGTGAACATGTCTGCACAACCTACCCACAGTGCACAGCAGCAGCAGCACGCAACACACCACAATGGACACCACGATGGCCAGCTCGCTTCCGCCGAGCTGCACTTTGGCAATGGTGTGACGGAAGTTCCCCACTTGTACCTGAACAAGAGACAAACAATCCATTAAACGACTCCAAAATGGTTTTATTATTGGTCTTCATTTACAGTCGTCGCCAGTACTTTTTGCATACGCTTTATTTTACAGTCGCAGTGGGCGATTTGTAAAAAAATAAATGAAATAACAGAACTCACAGCGAGCAAGACAAAGATGAAGACAGAGAAACGTGGTGAGGCAAACAGAGCAGTAACGAGGAGAGACGCTAAGGGCCTTTAGGATTTTCTTTGTTATTCAAAAAATGAATGCGAGCTAGCGTGAGCTAAATGGAAACCATGTGCACATGGAAAAAAAAAAGTCCTTTTATGAAATCATTATTTTTTTCATGGTCGCAGGTGCAGGCATGTAGTAGAAAAAAGAAAAAACGGTCCCACAATGTAGAGTTTGAAAAATGGTCTCCCTGCAACGAGCTGGAGGAGTCACGCAGTTCAGAGTAACCCAGATGTGACAAGAAAGGGACTTTCACTTCTGCTTTCTGATTAGTCAGCAGGGCCTCTGTGGTCCCACCTCGCATCCTTGTCGCTCTCCTTCCCCCAACCCGAAACATACTTCATAAAAAAAAAAAAAAAAAAAAAGAGACTCCAACCCTCACACTCTTACTCTGAGGGGGAAACTGCCCCACTGGACTTCATCCTTATTTTTCTCATTCTGGTCCGGGCTTTTAAATACCGAGACTGGTGAGAGAAGACCCCCCCGCCGCCCAGAGGCTGCAGCAGCCAGGACTGGTGTAATGGAGGGGAAAATGCCATTGTTTTCCGTGTTCCTGTTTCGCTCAGGGTACAAAAACACATTGCTTCCTCACAGCCAGCTCCTGCAGCTCAGCTACACTTCAGAGCCAAGCGCAACTTAGGCATGTAAAAATAGATTCTGCCAGCAAAAGACGCACAAACGGGCATGAGCTATGCGCCAGCCCCGACATGTATGCATTTATTCAAATGTGCCGACACAAAAGGAAAATATACATGCCCTGTGTATTTATTTAGGCGCGCGCGAGTCATCCTCATCAGGCAGCCCACCCATTTTTGTTATGGCGTCTTATTTGACCCTCGGCCTGCTGTCATGTCTTCACTAATTGCGTGTGTTTATTCTCAGACATCCTGAGAGACGGACAGGGGTGGGCGGCTTCTCGAGCGGGCCTCAGGTACGGAGGCAGAGGGTGAAAATAAAAGTGCACTCCTTCTATTTCTGTGCCAAAGTTAGGGAAAATGGTTCTTACAGTAAGGCACGACTGACACTCAGGGAGAGACTGAACATATGTTTGGGAGCTATTTTAGCAAACCTCTCAAAGTCTGGCTCATATTTAAATATAGATGAGCCCCCCCCCCCATCACCCATTAATAAAGCCCTTTCAGAACAGAATGGACAACAACAGATGGGAAACGTGGGTATGGGAAAGAATGTCTGGTTTCATCGGGACAGCGCAACTATATCTTGATTAAGGCGGAGACTGGAGAACTATTTAGGATGCACGGCGAGAGACCCACACACACACCCACCCACACGCACGCACACACAAATGGCTGATGTGAGTGGGTCTGCTCGGATCAAAGCTGTTTCTCTGGACACCACAGATGGTCTGGATGCTGACTAAATGTTTGGCTCGAGCGCCGGCTCGCAGATGGGTGATATCCTTCCCTTATCAAGGTCTACCACGCAATATTTCCAACGCGGGGCCGCGTGGGGTGGTGGGGTGTTTCACAGGCTCGCCTACTCACGGTGACGGGTAGCTCCCCTTCGTTGGAGCTCGGCAGCCCATTGATGGTGCAGTGGAACAGCTGGTCATTATGGAAGCTGATGTTACAGGGGTAGGAGCCAATCATCACGGAGTATTCCTCCGGCACCAGTTCCAGATCGCTCGGCCCTTTCTGTGCCAGAGAGGAACAACAACAGGCGTCAGTGGTGGGAGAGAGGAGAAGAGGGTCCTGTGGTGAACAGGTAGAGATAACATTTTGAAAGAAAACAGCAGCCATGAGCCATACACCCTCTACAAGCACGACACATTCGGGTATCATCACACACACAAACACACGCACAGAGACCGAGCCACGGCAGGCCTGTCACGCCTCCCCCCCGTCGCAGAGGGAGCCAGCAGAAAAACTCATCCAGTTTGGGCTGGGGTTCAGCTTAAAGCAGCAAACATTCCCGCTGCCTCTCTCCTTTGGCCAAGCAAGTTTTCTACAAACAAACTCGCTGACAGTCAGTCGCGCCCAGAATAACATTCTCAGGGCCTTTACAGGAGCCTGCTGGAAAGAGCTGATTGGGTCTCTCCTGTCAATCCAGCTCTGTCCCGTGTCAATCCAAGCCCCGCGTCTCACCGCTGAGAGCTCCTTCATTCCGGGGGGCTCTAGAGGGAGCCACAGAAGACCCTGAAAATGTCACAGTGCAACCCTTAGGGTTGTCGAAGCCTGGGCTCGAATGCCGCGCGTTAAAATAGAAAGCCTGTGTTGCAAATCAGGTGGATTTTGAGAACACATAAAAAAAAACGAAAACATCATGTTAGATAGAGGATCTAGAGTCGGGTCCAGCAGTGGACTCATATTAATGCAAAAGACTAAAAGTCTTTATGGATTTCATTGTAGTCCTTATTTGATTTACAGGCTTTAACACTATACAGTATGATGAACAAACGTGTGAATTAAAGAAATGCCAAATTATTCTTAGAGGGATTTTTTTTTATCATAGCAACCCAGTTAAAGATATCAACCATGAAAACCTTGTATTCCCCAAAGTGATTGCCGGTGTTTGAAAACACAGCAACATTAGTACAAAGCAAGAAACATGAGCCAGGTTGCTAATGGATCTGATTTTAGGCCAGAGTTTCTACAGCATTTAATTCTAAGGCCAGAAAATAGATCTTTAAAGTGATTAAACGGTTTCTATTTTTTTTTTTTTTTGGGTGAAGTCGTAGCATACACAAATTTCTGCAATTAACATAGGTTGATAGAATGTTATTTTTGCCAATGGGAATATGGCCCAAAACCATGAAAAACCTCTTTGTACGAACTTGTAATTTCCCTTTAATATGAGCATGACAAATGAGGAACTGTTTGCGTTTGTGTATGTTTATCCCCAGTGTGCTTCCTTGCTTTGATTACACCCTCAGGGCCCTGTCCTGTCCCTACTGCAGGATGCCACCCCCTGGGTCTCTGTCAACAAATGCTTCCTAACATAGACTAAACACACGAACACATGCATACACACATGTCATACCCACATACACACACATCAAACTATCATAGGGAAAGTGTTGTATAAATATTCTTTCAGATGTTGCAATGCAAAGCATATTTTAACAAACGTGACCACCCAAATATCGTAAAAGCATATTGTGAAATAACCCGAGTAACCCCTCATACTGGGCACCGCACAGCATTTCACACCTAAACTCATCGGACTGAAACAATGAAATCTAAAGGCCAAAACAGGATGAAAGCAAAGAAAAGAAAAGACCCACCCACATTCCGGCTCAGGTTCTTAATATAGGATCTCGCTCACGAAGGAAACACAAACACACAAATTCTCTCTCCTGCCTCTCTCTCCCACATTCAGGTCCACAGCAAGTGGAATCCACCTTCCCAAAGAAAACAGGAAACAACAGGCGAGTTGCCCGTGTGGATAGGCTGAGGCAGCCATTCCTGCGGGGGCCTCATCTGACACACACGCACACACGCAAGGAGGAAGCGGCATCATCTTCAGACTTCCCAGTCCGTGCTGTGGTACGGCGCCACGGCCACTGGGCCTGCAGGGAGATGTATCCAGGCCGACAGGTGCTAAGATCAGCCAGAACACAGGAACACGTGCCCTCCCACAGAGCTGCCATGGGCCTCTTCCCCCCCCCTCACAACCCCGACAGGATTCGGAAGCTTTGATGTGCTGTATGCGCCTGTGGTTCCTGTGCATTTGAATAAAGCAACATTTATCCCCGTCTGCCGTTCACAGTGGGGGGAGTCAGGCTGCTTTGGGAGCCGAGGCACACGCAACCTTTAGAAAATCCCAGCCCTTGTTCCAGGTAGAATTTGAAGAAAGGTCGGTGAAAGCGGAGGGTTGCTTTCTGATGACGCCATCTTTAGGTTTGACTGGTTAGTGACTTATCCACAAATTTACCTTGGTCGGTGCTGATTATTTGTAATCAGTCATCAATAATAAATGTGATGCAAATCTAATTAAAACAATGTTTAATTATAAACACTGTATATATATATATACACTCTAAATCACCTGACCAATATTTACGTGTTGGGGTCATTGGTTACTTACTAGTGTTGACAGCTGACATAGATATTCCAAAATATTCCATTTTTGAGATATATACTGTACCTGACACAGCCGTTGCACTATTACACATTATGGCTGCACTGTTGTGTTAATGAATGTATACAAAATAAAACGGGAGTGTACCCCTCCAGCTACAAGCGACACTGACCGGAAATCCTCCGTTTTCTAGAAGAACGAATGTGCACGTATATTTGCGCTACTTTTTCGACAGGCCGACATTGCAGTGGAGCGCGAGTCCGAACTTCCCGTCTCAGCGGTGTCACTCACGTTGATGATGAGCGTCAGTGGCTCCCCGGGGTGGTGCTTAATCAGCTTCTCCTTGTTGGCGGTGAAGAACTGCGGGTCCTCCACGTACTCCAACAGGAAGTGACCACCCTTACGGGGCTCCCCGTCGTCCTCCTCCTCGGGCTCGTCCTCGTAGGGGAAGGGGCTGTCCCCCGTGTAGAGGACTCCATTCAGGAAGAACTGCACCGAGGTCTGCTGGGACAGGCTGGAGGCCGGGGACAGGCAGGCTATGACGGAGGAGGAGAGGACCGTGCAGTGCTGCCGAGGGACACAATAAGTCAGCTTAAAAAAACTTTCCGAATGGTTATTAACCAAGTAAATGGATGAGATGTTGGATACCATCTCTTATTTGATCACTAAATGAAGCTGCTGGGAGCTGGTCGGATTAGCATAAGGACTGGAAGCAGGGGGACACATTGAGCTGGGCTTTGTCCAGAGATAACAAAACCTGCCCAGAGAGAGGTTTCACGGGGGCTATACTGAGCTGTGTCTCAACCCAGAGCTGATAAGCCCTTTTTTTTTCTCCAAAATGATAGACTACCGCTTGAACGTTTTCCGCCAGGTAGCAGCGTTAAAACATATTAGAAATACATTCCCACACAGTTGCTCATGCAACCGAAATCATTTTTACCATCAGTAGGGGACTCACTGTTTGTCCGATGCCCAGCACCTGCATGGTGACACTCTGCACCAGATCGAAACCCTGGCCTTTGACTGTAATGGTCCTGCCGCCACTGCGATACACACACACAAACAGAAATACCAACATGAACAGAGAGTCTCAGCTCGAGCGTGACAAAAACCTCCAATTCATGCTGGTGTGCAAACCGCCGGGGGTTGATGTGCGTGACACGTTTCAGGCTTGTGTAGTGTGTCGGCAGATGACACACCTGAGGTAGCTTTTTTGGGGGTGGATGAAGCTGATGGTGGGGTTCTTCTCGTATGTGTACGTGGTCCTGAGCTCCGCACTCTGACAGGGAAGATTTTCAAACTCGACACACACGGTCACCGAGTCAGTGTGTGCCTGCGAGGCTGGAGGCATGGTGCACTCGATGGTTTCATCTGTGGTCCTAAAACAAACAAAAATATATACATTTTCATCTTTACTTAGAATCAAAGTTATGTGTTTTTTTTTGTAGCCAAGCACTACTTTGGAATGACATGCAATATAGCTAAAAGGAGAGCAGCAGAATTTCAAGTTGACAATTGAACTGGGTTTGGACTTGAGTCAAGTCCTAATTCAAGAGGAATTAGGACCTGGAGTTGGTTTAAGTGAGATGAGATTTTCTTTGCTTTCAAGTCATAATTATATATCAGCGCAGCTTAGCCATCTATGTATGTCATATAGGGCCAACTAATAGCACTTATGTAAATGAAAGAGAACTTTTAATCCTACTCACTCTGTGATGCTGCATTCCAGTGTGCCGTTGACCTTGACTCTGACCTGAGAACCGATGTCCAGGTGTTCTCCTCTGATGCTCACCCTGGTTCCCCCAGCACGAGAGCCCTTCCTGGGCTCCATGGACAGCAGCTTGGGGACCTGAACACAAAAGGAGAGACGCGGCATATTACAAGACGAAACCTCTTTATCACTACACATGGCGGCAGCTTCTGTCCCTGGGAAGGACAGGCTTCCTTTTTCACTCTTATTGATCTCACTCTTAGATATCACGCTATTTTACAGATTGGCTGAGACAGCTGCTGACTGCAACCGCAAATGAATGAAGAAAACTGTGAAGACAGCCCACGCCGCAGTATGTTTAAGTGTTGCCGAAGCCCGGGGCCTTCGGGGCCCAAGCTTGCAGGACGGCTACACGGTGAGTGAGGTGCAATAATGTTCACGTCTGAAAAACAATGCACACACACGCAGCCCTACATGCCCATGCCAACACATATGCAGCACACACACACACACGAAGGCTCCTTGGGCCAAGATGAATAGCCCTGTCCAGCTCTGCAGCTCCTAGCATCTCCTCTCCTTTCCAAAACTTTCTATCCCCACCATGAACCTCGCCTGAGGGGAAACCTCTTATCCTCGCTGACAGGATTCACTTCCTCAGCATGCACAAACGGAGGACACCCATTGTGTGCGTGTGTGTGTGTGTGTGTGTGTGTGTGTGTGTGTGTGTGGGGTGGGGGGGGGCCTAAGGAGGCAGATGTTTCCTTCCAAAGGTTTTGAGGAAGGAGATGCGGTGGAGGCACATATCCTGTCTCCTAAACTGTTTTCCCTTTCACCCACATCTTCCTCCCAAAGCCCAGCGGTAAAAACCTCTCTCACACCGAGCGGCTCAGGGTTTGGATAAGGGAGCCCGGGGAGGACTTCTCACCACAGCCCAACACGCTGTTTGTTGTTCTGGGCTTTTCTTCATCCTCATGTCTCAAGAAGGGCTTGGGGATCGGGGGGGGGGGTTTGATTTCTCTGGGGGATGACTCAGAGGCAGAGCCGCTGTTAGAAGCCGCACATAGGACAGACTTTTCCAGCAATAAATTATAAAAACCTTTTTGTGTCTATAAACAATAGAAACAAAGCACTGACACGGGTATTTTCCACAGGCTGAATGCTCTTAATCCAAATGGGAGACTGCGTGGGTCGAGGTCAGTCAGCACAATGCGGGCCGCCGCGCCTTGACCGGCAATGAATTCAGAGCAAAAGGGCCCTTCCAACTATCGCCCTGTTTGTTTTTCGCTGGCTGCGGTGCGCAAGGATGACAACGGTGCTTGGTCGCAGCCGAGGCGAAGGTTTGAAGATTCCCGTACGCTCTGCGTTCCTCCGAATCATGAAATGCATGCGCTAACACTCAAAGGACACACTTGGGAAGGTTTCCCCCGGTGGGAGAACAAGAAACAAGAGAGCGTCAAAGAAGAAGAAGAAGAAGAAGGCAAAGGGAGAGATGGGAAGAACAGACAGCAGAGATGGGAGGGAGAATACTCACTAAGTAGGAGAAGCTCTCCTTTGATGTCCCCATCCCGCTCTGATCCACATCCACTTGGACAGTATCCGTCCTGTTATGCGCAGACGTCCCCGTGACACACACCAGCCTGGGGGGGATTCAAAAAAGAATTTGACCTTCGTCTTAAGGTTTGTCAGAGCACCATAATCAGAAAATAAAAAAATAAAAAAATTAACCGTGGAAAAGAGCACTCCAAAAACGCTGCCTATAACTGTTATTTAATAAATGAATACGAACAAAAAAAAATATATATTGCTTTACTCAAATTGCAAGTGAAGGGAACCCATATAGAGAGGAAGGCAAATTGAGATCACCACTGCGAAACAAAGACACGTGTAATTAGACTTGGAGAATGGGGTGGTTATGAGCTAATTCATCACACCACATTGCATTAACATGCGGAATCTAATAAAGCTTTGAGATATCAGATATTGGGAAATACAAAGTTCAAAGCTCCTCAGACCAGATGTGTCCAACCACAGAGGAGATTAAGGGGCTGCTGAGGCTTGTTCCCCTCGCCTCCTGGCTGTGATTAAGCCTTGTGTCATCAGCGCCCGCTCTACAGGGACGTCTCGTATTAGTGACACCTCGGTGTGCCGAGGCTTCTACCGTTTCCGGGGCCCGGCGGGGATGAAGATACTGGGGTGGGAAAACACAACCTTTATTCCCCCCCTGGCACGATCCCCTTCCCGCTTGACACCCGTTCGGTTTATTTAGTCAGGTGCCTGGCGGTGACTGTGGTTACAAGTTCCCAGCACACGATTGGGATGATTGACAGAGCGGGGGGAGCTGTGCTTCACGTAGGAAGGACCTGGCAGGGCACGGTGGTGAGATGAGCCTGGGCTGGACACATTTGAGCCTGGCTGGGGCCAAGCTGTGGCCAGGGAGAAAAACTGTGTGTGTGTGTGAACATGCACTCATAAATGTCAGTTTTTTTTTGTTCACTTCCCCAGCCCAACTCAGAGCACTGAGCTAAATGTACTCACAGGTTTTTCATAATATGCCTGAATGGTGGGTTAGAAAATATTTGAAAATAAATCACCGCACCCGCCATATGCCGATCCCAGGGGTCAACCTTCGAGATGATTAATCACAGGAGGATCAGGTAAAGAATGCTGCTACGATCAAATTACGCTCCTGTCAGTTTTGTGCCACCGGGGCAGATCTGAAGAGAACGCATCATTTCCCATTCTCTGATGTAAGGAAAAAAGAAATTCACAGATTCAAGCCTGTGTGAAATTAAAGAAATGCTCATATATGATATCTGCTGATGAAGCATAATATTGAGAATTATTCTGTAAAATGAATGAAACGTTTTATGCACCTCAACCACCATGTTTTTTAAGATTTTCCAACCCTGGTATGCATGTGTAGATGCAAGCTGAGGTTGATGTTGATGCAGTGTGATCCCAGTCAGAAACAGGCAGACTCCCAGTAGGAACACACAGAGTCTGGAGTGGACCCCCCCCCCCCTCTTTATATATACACATTCCAGCACAGCCCCTCTGTTTGGACGTTACAGGTTTGAGAGGACGATATTTTGGCTAAAATTGAGATGTCTATGATCATTTCCCTTGAGTGGATGATGAGCATCATCAGCAATCAAGGCTGTGTGTGTCGTCTGGGTTCGGCTAAGTGCACGAGGCGAAGTTCCACTCGAGGGTCACATTCAAGTGGGGGCAGCAGTGAAGACCAGAGGCGAACACTCAGAGAAGCACTCCAGTCCACGAGGTGTGCCGAGACCGACCGTGCCATTCATTAAAACGTTGACAACGAGCGCCGTCTCACATTTTCCTTTTCGACACACAGATGTGAACTTTCACCTCTCAGCACACGAGCAGACACCTGTCTCAACAGCGCTGGCAAATGAGGTCACTTGTGCAGGTGTGCGTGTGTGTGTATTTCAACATGTGGCTGTAAGGGTGCCGTATAAATATGTTCCGATTTTGTTCTCCGGTGAGGCTTGACGTCCAGTAAGATTAAGTGTTCTGGTCGAAAGTGAAGTGTTTCAATTAATGGCATGCGAGAGGATCAAATCCAATCAAATCAATCACGGAGGCCCCCACAAGGATAGCAATAGATAGATGCATGATGTGATGTGTTTGTGCATGTGTGCGTGTCTGCAAGTGAAAATGTGCTGACGCTGTCAGATGCGCTGACGTGTTGTGATTTGTCAGCGGCACTTCAAGCAATGAGGGTAAGCCTCACTGTCATAACAACCGGCCTCGAGAGCCAATGGGGAATGACGACACAAGTTGAGGTCAGCCCAGGAGTGAAATGTGATTCGCTGTTTTCTACGTGTGGTTGAGGGGGGGGGGGGCGTGACATGTCGGGCAGCTGGGAGTAACAGGTAGACCCACGGGGACCTGGTCTTGGTACAATAACTGGCTTCAGCAGAGCGAGACCAGATAAACAGTTCCAGTCGAGGCGCATTATAGACACTGAATGGAAGTTTGCATGTAATTGTAGAGCGACTGACATCCACGAGCTCTGTTATCCCAGCGCTAAAGCGGGGCCCTGCTGTCTCCATGGTGATAGTGCGATGGTCCCTGTGCCCCAAACAGGCGGCAATGGAGTCATTTAAAGTGAGTAGTGTGCTGCATAATAATATTTGGGAAAATTAGCCTCATGAATACATGAACCGACTAAACCATGCAGGGATGGTTTTATCTTCAAAAAAAACAACTCTATTTTCAAGAAATTGTTGACATGTAAATGGTGGATTCTTGTAATGGTCTAAGATGGGGATTAGCGGGAGGAATTGTCATTTTTATGAAAGGTTTCTCTTGGTTGTTTTACATGGAAGCTGACATTTCTTACTGAAAGATAAATTAACCATCGTGTTAGTCTGACATTTCATTCATCAATCACTGTGTATTGTTTTACAACAAATCTGGCAGCAATACTACTTTTGTAAATGTACTGTAATACAAGTTTGACACATTTTTAAAATGACAAGTATGCTTGCATCTCACCCGTCTTACCTCCCGCGTATTTTAATAATATGCAGATGATGTCAAATACAATGAATTGAGTACAGGTTAGGAAAATAGGTGGCTGTACTCTGCTTGGGGAACAGCTGACAGTAACCTGTGAATCCTCATCCATACACGTGCAATATAACTTACCGAGCAGAGACGGCGTAGAACTCGGGCAGAAGAGCACACGGCACATCTCCGATAAAGACCTTCACCGCTCCAGCCCTCCGGCCCAGGTTTCTGCCCTCCATTGTCAGCAAGGTGCCTCCCTCCACCGGACCCCTCAGGGGGAAGATCTGACAAAGACAGAGGGAAGTAATGAGCAGGGGAGAAAGGAGGGCCTGAGAGAAAAAAAAACGCACCCTAATAAGCACCAATGTATCAGGGCTCAAAAGTGGATTCTCCCCCCAAAAACCTCCCACTAATGACGGATTACAATAAACGCGATAAAAAGACAATGAAGAGAATGGAGATGCCGTCGCCGATGACGATAGGGAGTGTGTCGCACAGAGAGAGGGATGTGGACAAGTGGCCCTCTACTGTGCACTTGGATCTAATTGAATAGACACACACTTTAGGTATACACACATACAATGCAGACACTTAACCGTGGCAATCTCAGCCTCTAATCCTCTGCAGCACATGCAATTAAAGAGCCCCCTTCGCAACCCCCCCCCCCCCCCCGAGACAGGCGGAGTGAGAGTGACGGCTGAAGAGGCGAGGTGGAGAGCGCTGCAGAAAGGTGGATGAATGCAGAGGCAATTTAGAGAACCGCGTGTCAAGAGTGAAGAGAGAACGAGGCAAATGAATGGGCAGTTTTAGTCCCCTTTCATCTGTTTTCCTGTGTCTGCTTCGTCAAATTCCGCCGTGCCATTTTGTTGTTGTTGTTTGGGAGGGCATGCTCTCACGCTCCATTTCAGCCTTTTGGGTCTCTTAACTTTTCCATTCGAGGGCCGCGCAAAAAAGAAAAACGCGGCCTCGGCGATAACGTAGCGCGCGCCCCAGACAGCGGCAATCCGCCATCATCTTTCCACTGTGGCGTAGCCGGCCCCGGCAGTGACCCCCTGGCCCGAGCCGAGGTCACCGTGACCCCTCCGCGTTATGAGCCCTGGCTCCGCGTCTATCAGAGAATGAGCCCAAGAATGAAAACAGCACTTCTGTTGCGTCTGGGTGAGAGGGGACGAGGCTCGGCACTGCGTCCCGACTATCTGAAAGCCGGTCAAGAGTGACAGTGCATATAAATAAACCATAATATTTCCCGCTGAAAGGAGGAGGTGGTTCATTAAAGCAAGAAGGTCTTATTTTTTAATATTGTGTGAAAACACTCTGGCGGAGACCCACCTCACAGAGACTTTGAGAGTGTTACCACGGGACCTGCACCACGTGTAATTATGTGTGTTAGGTGTTTTTTTTTTGTGTGGTTGTGTTAAGCCTGTGGATATGAAGTGACAAGCCTGTACCTACTTACGCGAAGTTACTCCGACAAAACCACAGTCGCATGTCTTGCGCGGCGCGTACATGCGCGCGTGAGGCCGTCGGCACGCACGGAGTGGCAGGCGACACACAAAAAGCGCCCCAGCCTCTCTACAGAGCTCAGCAGCGTTCTTTGTTACCCGCAGCTCGTGTGTCTCTGTAGTGCCATTGAGCATTGACATCTACATCAGCGGGCATGTTGTTCATTTACACCTCTCGCAAGTCGGACAGTCTTGATTTACACAAACTCCGCCAAGGCCCGCAGGGAGATCCCGGCGTGTGAATGTGTCTGTGCAAAAAAATGAAAAACTCTGCGAGGAACGCCGGTGCTTTCAAATGCGTCGGATTTTCCTACATTGACGTCTGCGTAACCAAAATACTCAAGCTATGCAGGACTACTCTCCACAGGGCAAACTACCGAGCTGACAAACTCCAAATGTTTTTTTGATGATTCTGCCCTTTTTTTGTTTTGTTCTGGACAAATCACTTCTGAGGTCAGAGCTTTCATCTCCCCCCTCCTCACTCCGCTTCCTCTCCGTCACTCTAATCAAGGAGGACGTGAAGACAAAAACAGGATAAAGCTCCTCGCCACGCTGTACTTTGCCACCCTTTCTCAGTCCAACCGTTTCTGTCTCGCCCAGATACCTGTTCTGTTTTTTTTTTCTGTTTTTTTTTCCCTGTCATGGATAAACTATGCTCAGTCGTTCCTGTTCAGAATGCTGAGCCACCTATCTATTTGCCTTTTTTTTTTTAAGCAGAGGGTCGGCACGCATATAGCATGAGAATGAAGGGCTGACAGAGATAATAAACGTCTCCATTGTCTTGTGCCGATGCATCGAATAGAGATCATTTCTCACAATTAGCGGTGCGGCGCAAAGCTTTGGGAAAAATGAAACCCTCCTCCACATGACTGATAAAAACGCGATGGTCTCATAAGTAGAAAATGTACCTGGCAAAGCAGAGCGAAGCAAAAACAACAATGTTTTGTTACCCGAGCTACACGCACACACACATTGGACAGGCCTATCTAACAAAGGACCGCTGTGGTGTGTGTGAATGTTTTGGGGGCGAGGAGGAGTCGGGCTCTAACCCCTGCGGATACTCTGGGAAAACATGGCTGCCAAAGCGTTGCATCACACACCCCGCAGAACCACGGCCCCACTCTCCTTTTCGGCAACTCGTTCTCCCGAGAGCCGAGGGAGTGTGTGTGAATTGGAAAGAGAGAGGGAGAGGAGGAGGAGGAGGAGGAGGAGGAGGAGGAGGCGGCGGCGGGGGGAGTTGCAGCAATAGTCTGCCCACGCCTACGCGAGCCCGTCTAAGTTCAGTCACGTAAGAAGTTAGCTTCTCACAGAGCCTCCTGTTAGTCACAGGATGCTGACAGCTACAAAGAATGAGGGATAATCGTGAATGGTCCAATATGGTGCATTCGTGTGACAGATTGCGGGCCTGTGCGTGTGTGTGTGTGTGTGCGTGCGTGCGCGCGTGTCCGGCTGCTTTGTTCTGCTCGGGCTGACCGGGTTTTATCTACAGGATGTGGAGGCCAACTGGGTCTCATGCGAGCCGGGCTTCCCATGACCGTGGCTGTGCTGGTATTAGGTTCGGTAGCAGCGAGGAAGGCTCCGAGGACAAGTGTAAACAAACTCCTCTTACAGTTGGACAAACAGATGAATACGATCCTGAAAGTGAACTCCATAAACATTTTTTTATTTTTTATTTTTTTTTAAAGGCCCCTGCCGGTAAACGTGATGACCGTTCTGACGTGACCACAGTCAGAAAAATAAACACTCCCCATTTCCCTGGGCCAGTCTGGTTTCGCTCTTATTGTGGTGGCACATGCAATCTAAAATCCCTCACGGTTCCGATTTTGTTTTCTTTCAGGTCCCGTGGTTTTGTCGACACAAAGAACCTCACACGTATAGCTTTCCTAGCCCCATCCAAACACATTTACACACGTACTATAGTTGCACCGGGCTGAAGGTGTTTCCCGTGCACGTCCTGAGTGGAGGCAGATCTGGCTGTGTCCCCAGGGGCCCCAGGCTAAGTGAGTGTTAGTGTTACTACTGAGTGAACCGCTTTAATGAGACTCGATTCAAACATTCCCCCCCCAGCAACAGGACATACAGAGCATCATGTGAGTGACCCCATGACTCACCATTTTATGGCTTCAAAACAAAGCCCGAGAGAGGGGGGGCTACAAAAAGGGGGCGTGTCCGTGATTGGGTTTCTGTGTGTTTTGCAGAGGGGGTGGGTATGAATGCAAGTATTTGTAGTCCACCATGACGCGTGCCGAACCTGTGATCTTACCTTGTGGATTTCAGGCGCCGGACATTGATCCCTGATTGGCTGGCATTCATCCCGTGGCCTGCAGCTGTTTTCACACCAGCCACAGAGGTGTCCCTGGTCCTCGCGACCCCAGCACTGGGAACAGTCGGAACTACCCACTCCACAGTTGTACACCTCCACTAGGAAAAATGAATGAAAGAGGGACAATTACTGTCATGCAATTGTTCACCTCAGGTGCAGTGGAGCCTTTAGAGTAATTTGTACCTTATACGAGTCGTATATGAACCCTATGGACTGCGTGCGCCGAATAAACAGCATAAGCATTTGCAAGATGATATATTCACGGCTATAAAAAACCAAGCCAAGAAAGAAGACAGCTAGTGGAGGAGAACAAAGCCGGGGAAAAACAGATGATTGTGTTCATGTTCCACTGTGCCTCCCTGTGAGACATCCCATTTGTATCACTGCTGGTGCATCTGTGCTCGCATTTGTGTACACACTGCGGTGTCAGTGGACCTGCATGCGAGTGATAAAGGGCTGCGTTGTTTTTCGAATTTGATGACGCCGCATGTTAAGAGGCGGCCGCCGCGGCCGCTAAAAGCGCGGCGTGTCTGGCAGGGGCCCAGGGCCGCGGTTCACATGGTCGGCACATGGACTGCGAACAGCACATCTGGAACTGGGATAGGCGAGGACTGGCCCGTAGATAACATGCCAAGTGCAACAACAATCACGCCACTTTTCCTCATCCCACTGTTGTCATGGAGATCAACTTGTATTCGCCACAATACATTCGGACATGGACTGCAAGAAGCATCGATAACACCCTAAATTGCGGCTCTCTGTGTCCCGTAATGATTACATGTAATTAGACGGTAGGAGAATGTAATATTGTGGCAAATGACTAGTTGTTCGCAAATTATGTGTTGTTGTAGACAAACTACTATTATTGCAAGTGAAAGGCTGTCTGACACTGTTTGTCCCTGTAAGCGAGTCTTTATTTTTCCCCAGGTTTAATCAAATCCAGCCATCTCGTTGGGAAAAATCCCCTGCACAGGTGAAAAACAATCCGGGGAGCGACGGCGGGCAGATTTGTCGGATTGTGTCTTGTTTTTTTCGCGGCCGTCTAATTACAGTGCAAGTATGAACAAACAACTGAAGCGGAACAGATGGCAATTGTGTTTTTTGGTGTAATCTGTTTTCTTTTTACAGGTTCGACAAAACCGCGCGTGCACCCGTCTTACCTTTCACGAGCTGAGGGCTGTCGACAAAAACATCCTCCCCCTGCTCACTATAGTCCCCTCTCCTCCTCAGGTTGAGGTGGTAAACCTGAGTCCTCTGATTGGTGGACAGCTGCGTGCACAGGAAAGGTAGGTGGCATTGTAAGCAGGGCTTAAACCAAACAATAATGATGCAGTGAATGCACGGACTCCCAGTTAGCAATTTACGGATCTTGAGTGAGAGGTGTCTATTTCTGGTAGGTTCTCGTCTGTACTTACTGTCACTCCACTGCACTTGACGGCGGTGCCGTTCAGCCACGTGGCCTCGTAGCGCTGCTCTGTCCCAAAGTCACATTCCAGCTCCTCTCCCTGTAGGGCAAATGACTTATTTTAGGCCGTGTGCAGGATTTTAACAATGACAAGCAAGCAAATTGTGATATTATGCCGTTCTCCGAACGATAAAATCAGTACTCTGGTACTCCGAAGTGAGAGACTTGGAGACAGCTTCTGCAAAGAAAAAGGCTTTTTCTATCATGTCTGGTAACAATTTACAAGTCTGCAAATGTACCGGCAAACTGACATAACCCGCAACAATTGTCCCTGCCAGGAAAAGATGCAATCCATTCCAAATTCATATGCATAAACATCTGGACTCCCACACCTCAGCAAGTCATCTGGGAGCCACAGTAATGAATATAAATGTATTCTTCCTAAAATGAGAGTGCTGTGTTTGACTGAGACAATATGTGTAATTAAAAAAAATAAAATAAAAAGAATAGAGCAGAAAGTGATAAGTACTTAAAGTGCAGGAAATCATTTGAATGTGAATCCAGCCAGATGAAATTGCTCTTCTTTGATCGCCTTTTCCAGAACTTTCTCTTTGCCTTATGACACCAGAGAACCTTGATTTTTCTTAAATCTGGCAGGTTCCTTCTCCTTTTAAACCCCCAGTTTACCACTCTTTGAAAGGATCCCAGTTCTTATGTCTGGTCTCGGAGCAAAAAACACAAACGTGCAAACATCTGCTTTGTGCATCAGCTTCATGCTTTCTTGAAACTGTTTATCGCTGATATTTTAAGTCATTTCATGCACGTTTGTCCTTAAATGATGGTGTGGGAAATTGACTTTAACTTAAATTCACCACATTCCTGCTCTGTTGACTTGTCGACAGGACATTATTCAAACATGGGTTTGTATAAACTTTCATAGTCAAGAGGAAAATGAATGGCCAATCCCATTCAGGCTGAGCGTCACATCAAAGTGTGTGTGTGTGTGTGTGTGTGTCTGAGTTTGTATGTGAATCATCGTCTGTCACCATAGCAACGGACCACGAGAGGGCTCAAAAGGCCAGCCGGGGTTAGGCATGTGTAACTGACCACACCTGGCAACCAGTCAGTGCTGGAATTTTTTTTTTAGAGGATCCCGTGGCGTCCTTATCAGTGATGCAGCATCAGCGTCTGAGTCACTCGGTGTGGATTAGGGATTAGAATTGGAGTTTAAAAAAAATAAAATGATCAGGAAGGACGAGCTGAATTTAAAATGTGCACAAAAGAAATAAAGCTCCTGCCGCGCGTGCAGCCTCAGACCGCCTGCGCATTGTAAACCGTGCTGACAGAGACACAACTCAGCTACAGTCACACATAGACCCCCGAGGCACGGTGCGCCCAAGCCAGCTGAGCAGTGAGCAACATAAGCATTAGGATCCTCTCGTTCATTCCTCACTTCCAATCTCCGTCTCCGGCTTCGCGGAGACAGCGCTCAAGTTTCGCACATACATTGACCCAAATCGCTGCACAGAAAAATATCCCTCTGCGTTTAACTCAGCTTGACGCAAACACACCATATGTTTCTGTTTTATACCAATCCCTTTCACAACATGCGACTTGGACAGAGTCCAAATCCAGCGCTCCATAGCCGGAGGCTGTCTGCCGTACCTCCTGGATGTTGCTCAGGGATATGGTGAAGTCCTGGGCCATTTCTGACGGCGATGGAGGAACCTCTGAGGCCACCAGGCTGGGACAGGAAGCGGCATTCTGTGGTCAGGCGGGGGTGCGGGGACAGGAAGTGAAAAACAGTTAAGTGAAATGAAAAACAATAGCACACATCCGCAAACCCAAAATACCTGTCCTGTTTATCTCGGAGGAGGCGGAAAGGAGAGGGGGTGAAGTCTTGCTCTGAGGGAAACAACAATAGCTTCAAATACAGGGACGATGAGGGATTAGAAAAACAGTCCCATCGACCGGACACTGCCACGGGCCCAGCGGAGCAGGGATGAAAAAAATCCCCTTCTCCTTATGACCCAAATTACAAGGCCCAGTCAAGTGTTCCTGTTTTAAGGAGAACGTGCATTTTGGGTAACTAAAGGTGCCTTTTTAACAGCCCGCCCAGAATAAACATGTATGGCATTGGCTTTGAGAAAAAGCAATGATGTCTTTATTACGGCAGTTGTTTCACAAAAAGCGTTCGGGGGGGGTCTTGTGATATAGACTCACACACACACAGCTGTAAAACACTCAAACAGTAGAGCAATGAGGGACTGTGAATCACATCACCGCCCCTCACACCAGCAGTGTGACCCAACACAGCGAGGCCCTCGCCTCACCCCCCCCCCCCCCCCCCCCCCCCCCCCCCCCACCCCCCCCCTCCCCCCCCGAGGGTCAGAGTCCGCTGAGAGGATGCCTCCACACGCGGGGGGGCCCGACGGGGCGATAAAAACTCCAGAGAGAACAGGAGTAATCCGCCGGCTGACTTCATAGCGATGATGTCAGGAACATGAGCGCGTAAGGTCGCGTCGGGGGGGAGCTGTAATTGGTTTCAATGAGGCCACGCTCGTTTTGAAATAGTAAGTGGAAGAATTTCGCAATTTCACGGCCCTTTTCATGTGACCGCGCCAAACCTTTTACTCCGTTTGGTTTGCTTGCTTTGCGGAGAGCGGCCAACTCTCACGGGGCCTCGTATCGCCAAACATACCTCCGCGATCCAATTTCTGCGGTCCCTGGCTTTAAAATGAAAGCGAGAAACAAAACCGTGGCTCAAAAGATGGGCTTAGATGTATCTCCGTACCGGCAAAATGGCCGTCTTGACATTTAGTCATAATTCCCTATGCACGGTGAAACTACTCTCCCACATGCTGAGAGAGCAAGCTTAACTATGTAACGGGGAAACCAGAGAGGAGGTCAGGAGATCTTTAAAATGGCACATTACCCCGTTACGAGTCTGTAAAACCGAAACCTCCTGAGATTTTATAGCTGGTTTCAACATTTCTGTGGCATTTCTACTACAGTTGAGACATTTTAACCCAAATGATCCCAACAATTGTTGTTGCCTAGCCCGTCTGGCCTCAGGTCATTACAGCACACTCGGAGACGTTGGATGGAGTCCGGGTTGTCTCTGAGGCTGTGACTAGTGGACACTTAGTAATATTCTATCTTTTTGGTTTATGGGTTTGAAAAAAGACAGGTTGACTCACCTCGAGGATGTCGTGCTTTGACTCATCTTTAGTGGAGACACAGAGGTGGTTCTCCTGGTCCCAGTAACACTTCCACCTTGTGCTCAGGCAGCTCACACATCTGACACAAACGGAGACACACACACACACGGAAAGAGTTGAGAAATGAAATACGGCCAAATTGGACATGCTTCTGTTTCCCTGTTTATGGCGATGATTAGGCACAGAGGCACAGACGCATTCATTCCACAGTGACAACATTGTCAGCCAGGAAGTCAAACAGGGCCAAATATGCTTGACATGACACAAAGCACTTCTCTGTAAACACTCGCTCACACTAACGCAGGGACAACAAGGCCTATACCATACATACAGCAGGGCGAGGTGGAGTACGGATTCGACATTCCTGCTTGAACACAAAGAGGCCTCAGATGGCCAAATGACAAATGTTTCAGCGCTCTCCTGCTTTTTCTATCTCGTGAGACTTTAAACGCCTCCTCGTGGGATGGCCTTTTGATGAATAGGTCCGTCAGCAGCCATGTCTTTCTCTCAATTCACGCTCGTTTGTCCGAGGCGCGCTCACGTCCAGTATATGGGTTAAACACACGCCTGTTTGAAAAACAAAAAAAACTTGTGACATGTGGAAAACCAAATTTCAAGTGAAACGCTCCGACAAATACGGCTTGTGTTCTCAAAGCCCGGGGTAGTTGAGTCGTTTATGCTGTCCGCATCTTGATGTCCAAAAAAACCAAAACTATCAAAGACAACAGTGACTGTGAGTCTTCATTGTGACGAACAGGGACACTGTCGTTTTTTGATCCTCTTCAGGCTTCTCTTGTAGTAAGAAAACCACAGTGCAAGCCGCGTTGGAAAATCACTTCAAAGTCTTAAAATAAATCAATTACATATTTGTGACCAGTGTTTGCAGATTTATGTCTTAAGCGGTAAGAAGTGGGCGGGACTCTGAGAGCCGCAGACGGCGCAGGGAAATGGTAAAGTGTTGTGAGACGGTACAAACACGTTGTTGTTTTCGCTCTCATCGCGGCCTCACGTCGGTTTGTGGTTTATGTGAAAGTAAGTAGTTTAACATTTTTTTTTTTTTCCGTAAGACCAGGCTCAGCAGAGAAAAACCGGTGTGTGAATCAAGTGAGCGGTGAGTCAGAAGTTTTTTCTGCGTGCGACGGCCCGGAAGTATTTAAAAGTTCGGCCGCGATAAGAGCCGGTGGAATTCTCCGCGCAGCCGAGGAAAGGAGCGTCAATACGTCCTGCCTTATCTCCTTCCGCATAGGATACACTGCACCATGCTTTGCTGAAGGAAAGGAGATAACACTGTGGCACAAAGTCTGCGGGGCAGCAGCCCACATAAACACCACGGCCCCCGTTTTATTCCGCAGGTCAGGATTCAAGACTTTGGGCTGAGCATCCCAAACCGGGAATCTGCATTTTTTCACTCTCTGGTTTCGGAGTGATGTTAACTCCCCAACAAAGACGCTGCATCATTATGCTTTTTTTTTTTTTTTCCCCACTTGCCTAAAGAAAAAAAAAAGAAAAAACACATTGGATTTCATGTTCACAATAACACCATGACAACAAAATGCCATAGTCATGTCATTTCATGAAATCCCCGCCATTGTGGTATGCACTTAAAATCAATTCTCTCTACTTAACAAGAGCATAACAGAGGTCAAAAGCACCCATGACAGGAAACGATATACTTATTTTTAGTTTCGTTTGAATTTGAATTATAAACGCTCCACTTTCTCTACGTGTATATTCCTTTCGTGTTATTTCGTTATTAAACCGTTTCCAACATATTTCCGAGCTCAATTCGTTGACTTCCTTTCAACAGACGTGGGTTCCATATTTGTCTCATCAACAAAGGTGGATTTGGAAGAAAAATCTCGACGTACACAGATCGGCCACAACGCGACATGTGGCCGAGTCGTGTATCTCTGAGCCATGAAGTCATGGAAAAGAACTGAAACTACAGAATTAGTTGCGTATCGCATTGCTCATGGTTTCGGAGCAAACTCTTTCACAACAGGCCACAGATTGACACTGATAATACACTGCCACAAGATTGAAAGCCATCACTGGTTTCTGCAGAACAGCGCAAGAATTGTATGTTATATGTCGTATGTATATACACAAGCGCTGTACACCAAGTAAAATTCCTGTGTACTTGTACATTTGGCGAATAAAGAGATTCTGATTCTGATTCTGATTCTGAGCAGTTGCATGTTCACCGCGCACCTCTGTCCCACCATAAATTCTCCTGGACATCTTTCGTTGACCGCATGGTGTTTTTACCCTCCAGGTCAAGGAAATGTGGAAAGAAAGAGGGGATTCCATTTTGAACTTTTCGACCACAGCCTGGTCAAAGGACGAAAAAGAAGTCATCTGGTTGGGTGGGGAGGAGTGTGAAAACCAAAACCAAACGGGGCGGAGAAGTGGAACCCTGGCACATGGTTGACAGTAATAATAATATGTAATATTGGCCGACTTTTCCTTTGCGGAGGCACCATAAACAAACTGTGGCAAGATGAAATGACATACTCTTCTTCTTACAAACCGGCGCTGGATTCAAGAGTTGAACCACACACACGGTCTTGCAGAAAAACGACGGAAAGTGGAACACCTACGCCGAGCGGTATGCCTGTGTGTGTGCGTGTGTGTGAGTGAGTGGAGAGTGTGTCACTGTTTTGCCTCAGGGAAGAGACAGATGTCCCACACTGGGAACGATATCACCTCCGGTGATAGACGCACTCTGAGGGGATCTAGATTTGGGGAGTGCAGTGGATGTAGGAGCATGCAGAACGTGATTGAAACGTGTGTGTGTGTGTGTGTGTGTGCGTGTGTGTGTGCGTGGGTGTGTGTGCGCGCGTCTGTTCTGATTAGAAGCAGACGGCCCCCTAAAGGCTCTTATCAGCTGCAGCTTTTCTGTTTTTCCTGACTCCCTTTCTGTCTCACTAAAACACCTATACAACACCACCCATGAACATGTTCACACTCCCTCTCTCTCTCTCTCTCTCTCTCTCTCTCTCTCTCTCTTTCTCACCAATTCTCTCACTCTCCCTGCTTGACCTAACACTGACAGTAAATACCCCACGGCAGTGTCCATCTCACGACATAATGACCCCTCCACACACACACACACACGCACACACACACATGCACACACACACCTATAGACACACACACTAAATACACAATCAGGCTCGCACTCTCAGGGCCCTCTCAGTAGACACAGCGGTTAAACACACATCCTCAATCACGTCTCTGTCAAAGAGAAAATACGTCCAGAAGAAAGGAGCAGATTCAGGGGGTGGAAAAAGAGGTCGAGGCGCCGAGTGGAGCCGTCGGACAGAGACACGGACGAGGAGAGAGAAAGACACGGCGAGGGACATAAAAAGCAAATAAAACACCGAGTGTGTGAGTGTGTGTTTAAGAGAGTGTGTGCGTAAAGAGAGAGAGAGAGAGAGAGAGAGGGCAAGTTAGGAGGTTGGTCCTGCTGGGCTGTTAGGTGAAACTGGAATGCCGCGGTCTGGTTGTCATTAACACTTTGCCTAGTGACCACTTTCAGGGGGTCATAGCAGCACTGTATAAACACACTCGTACACACAAACACAGTCCCACTGAGTTTTGGAAAAAGACAAATATAATCCCAAATACCTCTTCACGCCAAAACCGTCCTCTACATTGATGACTCCAGCAAAAAGCTTCATTATTATCGTGTATAATGATATTTCGCAGCATCTAACTCAGTAATGATGAAGGTAGTAAAACCTTTTCCATGCATTACGACCAGTCACAGTGGAACTCCAGTTTAACATTTGAAACTACCATGTGTGATGGCTTTTATTCACAAAGCACAACACAAAGGGACTCCACTGTCTTTTCTTTGGTCTAAAAGACGTGGCTCATGAGACTCTCCTTAAAAAAAACAGCTTGAAGTGACTGCAATCAGATAAAGTACAGCAGCGCCGCAGTTTGCAGCCCATTGCTCATCCTGTGCGAATGGCACTTTGCTCATTATCACCTTCAACAATCCGCCGCCTAATTTCACACTCCCGGACCTCGCGGAGCACCGAGGGCACGGGCACATATTGGGTGCAGTCTTGCACACGTGTACCTGCGACTGCGGCGTTCGCACCTCAAAAAGTGAACAAAGGGGACACACCCAAACGGTTTCAATCACAGAAAATCAGTAAAAAATCACACACAGACACACACATTCTCCTACATACACACTAAGGCCCTTCTGAGCCTAGAATCTGCCCATCAGATAAAGTGGATCCTCTGACACAGTCCAGCACGCCAGCTGGTTTGCCTCCAGACATGTGAAAACCCTTCTTTTCTTTTTTTTAACCAGGCCATACAAGTCACAGTCCTTTGCGAAAAAACAAACAGCGAGATGACCAGCCAGACATACATATCCAATTTCCTCGGGCTTAATGTTTACAGCATATTAATCCGCAGTTTGATCCTGCACTGAGAATTCCTGAGCAAGCCAAATACACAATAAGCCCCGCAAGAGGAGGCGTCTGCAATATTTACTGAGGGGGGCCACAATAGGAAGCAGAGGGGGAAAAAAAACATGAGCGGAAGACTGTGGGGACAAAGCAGAAGGGCCTCTGAGACAAAACAGAGGAGGGAAGCATTGTTGTCTTTCACCTTGCAGCTATATGTGCATATTTACAGTACCACAGAGAATTACGATGACATTTGGCTGGTATTTATACCACAGCACGGCAAAGCCCTTTGTTTAGGGACGGCCGTCATCATAGTTTATTTGTATTTAGGTCAAATTAAGGAATATTTGTTTTGAGGGGTCTCCTGCAAATCAAATAGCCAGTGCATGATGGTCTGAGCAGTGGTTTTGTACAATTTGATAGTTGAGTCCTGTGGTTCCCAGCCCAAAACGCACAACTTAAATGGAACAATGCGACTAATCAAATGTATTTATTTTTGGACTTTTCCTCAAGTCAGTGTGTATATATAAACGTTTCTCTTTTATAGCTTGTCTCTGTCTTTTATTGTTTTTTTTTTTTCCTTTTTTTAATTTGAAAATCCTATTCTGTAAAGTAACTACAAACTGCAGCAGGCAGATAAACGCAATGTAGTAAAAAGAGGGAGGAAAAGTTTCCTCCCAGATGGAGTGACACTAAAATATGAAAGAGTATAAAATGCAAATACTCAAGTAAGTAAGTAACTTAAAAAAAGACCACAGTATAGTGCTTAAGAAAGTACTGTATATATAGAAAATATGTCATTCACTTCAAGTGCATGAACGATGACATTGCAGGTTAAACAAGCCTCACAAACTAAACCAAGCAAGAGTTTGGGTTTGAAGACTGTGCGTGTGTGCGTGTGTGTGTGACTCACGACATCTTGGGGTGTATTGCTCCAGTCCTCTCGCAGTCAAAGATGATGAAGCTCCCAGATACCACAGATGTGCCATTCACTTTTATCGCCACAGAAACAGTCAGATGATCTGCAGAAACAGAGCCACGTAAACAAAGCTGCATGTGTCAAGCACTCGGGGCGCTATCAGCTTCATAAGCCAAACGAGATAATGAGACTTTGCTGTGTTTTGAAAAACAAAAGGGGGAAATTACACCGCTTCACCACCTCGACATCTTGTGAGTATGAAAACAAAATGAATCACAGTCTGTAACAATGGAAAAAAACGAGAAAAAAAAACGTGGCAGGCCGGGCTAAAAACTGCTTGTTTGCAGTCTCACCTGTGCCGGGGGGGATTGGTTGGTAGTTTTTCCGAGGGAGCAGGGGACAGGTCTGGATCTGAGCGGGACCGTAGTCCAGGTGCACCGTGGCAGCTGTAGAGACACCCGGCCCGTATTCACACTCCACCCGCGAGCCCGCCAGATCAGGAACGCTGCCGTTTATCAAGATGCCGACATCCTACGGTGGGAGGAGATACAGGAGCATGAAGAGAAAGAACTGCTGATCTTTACACCAGCAGAAATCAATTACAAATAAACAAAATGGCAAATGGTGCTGGCAGTACTTCAAAGTTTGTTCAGGAGTTCAGGCCGAAAAAAAAAAGAAGTCAAAACTAATGTGCAACGGAGAAAACAGATGGCACAGTGCTACATTCGCATCTAAATCTGGCTATGTGATGAGATACGACAGACATATAACGAGGCACATAACACCACTGACATGACTTAATTTCTGCTTCAATTATTTCAATGTGAGAGAAAAAAAAAAGGGGGGGAGGGGGGCTACGTGGCAGGGAGGAAAAAGCGAGATGACATATTCTGCGGGGCAACAGATACAGGCCGAGGCGATTGGTAACATGTGCTAACAAGTCCTTAAAATCCGCGCTATTGTTTGGCAGAATTGATCATTTCCTGGCTAAAGCCCCGACGTCCTGCCTGCTGCTTCCTGTTTGGGGAGACAACCTTGAGCTGAGCTTCCTGCGGCGGAGAAGGACGCCTGTGGACCGGGCAGCTGGCGGATCCATTACAGAGCAGCCCGGCTGACCTACATAACGTGCAACTAACCACAATTAATGGACCAATTAATGACCTGTCGTCCCCAAGTTTCGTCTCATTATGAGCTGTAATTAAAGGTCAAATATATTCCGGGTGTCAAGACTTCAAATAGCTAATTATCACATTGTTAATGTTAATGTGTCTGTCACATAATACACTGACTGCAAGAAATTTCCCAAAACAACAATTTACATGTTATTAAATACTTGTTTGCGTGCATATTTTGTTTATGCCCTATATCGACCAATCGGAACTCTATTTTGCGGATTCATTTTGCTCCTAATCTCCTGAATATTACAGTGTCACCTGATATGGCCCAAGGTTAAACTCTTTTCGCAAGGATATATAATCCTGCCAGGTTTAATCAAAATCCGACTGCCGGTGGTCCTATCGCCGAATGTTTGGCAGTTTCTCTGTGTCCAAAATGAATACAGAAAATCATGTAGGTGAGCTGTGAAAAATTGCGGTCTGATAGGTGTTGATCATCTCTGCTCACTGAATCATCGTTTCCCGAAAACTCTTGCAGTTTGGGAAAATAACTCCTATTTCTCATTTGCAGCAAAATCGTGCCAGGGTGATTGGAATCATGCAGTTCACGTTCTTTATCAAAGGACTTGTTTTGTTACTGATATAAGAACCGCTGCAATAGTGCAAGTTCATGCTGTAATAATACCTATAAGTATTGCATACTAGTTTACACTGTGTACATAATAGAGGACATGACTGTCCTTGAACGGGAAACGATAGATGACACGGAAAGCCACTGCACACTGTATTATGATGAAATCGACAGAGAAAGGCAGATTACGATTTTAAGAGCAATGTCCAAATGATAGCCCTGAAATGACCGAGGTCGCTCAAGCAAAGCATTCTTTTCTTTTCGTTTCTTTTCATTTCATTCGTCAGTGTCTGGGTCAGTCGGCCGCCGGGGACCGACATGCCCCCCGACTGCAGAGTGAGCTCTCCCTGCCTCCACACTGCTCTCCTGGGGCAACAGGTACCAGAACCAGGGTGAGTCTGGGAGAGCACCCCGATACGATATGGTATCTGGTTTTTGGTATATATTTAGAGTGGGCAAAAAATGCCTCTTTTTTTTTTTACCTGTAATTAGCATAGTGAGCAAACATAAGCCACTACACACTAACATACAACTTTACCAAAAAAGTTAGAACACATTGTTATTGAGGTCAGGTTGGTGGAGGCAGCTGCAGCAGCAGTTGGCATGACTTTATCGCCAGGGTACTAATTACAGTGGGTATAATAATAGAGGGGTGGTCATGAGATGCGTCTTCAGCTGTAAATACAGGACACTGGCCCGCTGACCTTAACAGCAGACATGTGCGTCATGTGCGTATGAAAAGAGTGTGATGGCGATGATCAGATGAAGGGGGGGGGGGGGGGGGGCCGATACCTTGATGTCTGCAGAGATGCTGATCTCCGGGGGCGTCAGGGTCATGGACGGACACTGCTGAGGGCCCTCGCCCAAGCTGATCCAAGAGCGTGCCGACAGCCCCCGAGCGCACTCCTTCTGGATGGTGCATCTGGAGAGAAACAGGGCAGAGTGGAACTTTAGAGGTCACGTGGGAGAATAGGATATTCATTGGAATCGGCTGGACTTGTGCAGAAAAAGGTCAAGAAACAACAAAAGTGATTTATTGTAAAACCGCAAAGAAGCGTTCACTTTTTTGGAGGGGGGGGGGGGGGGGGGGGGGGGGGGGGGGGTGCCGATACCTTGATGTCTGCAGAGATGCTGATCTCCGGGGGCGTCAGGGTCATGGACGGACACTGCTGAGGGCCCTCGCCCAAGCTGATCCAAGAGCGTGCCGACAGCCCCCGAGCGCACTCCTTCTGGATGGTGCATCTGGAGAGAAACAGGGCAGAGTGGAACTTTAGAGGTCACGTGGGAGAATAGGATATTCATTGGAATCGGCTGGACTTGTGCAGAAAAAGGTCAAGAAACAACAAAAGTGATTTATTGTAAAACCGCAAAGAAGCGTTCACTTTTTTGGAGGAGTGGGGGGGGGGGGGGGAAGAAGCGTTCACTTTTTGGGGGGGGGGGGGGGGGGGGGGGTTGCGAGTCTCCATCAGCACGTCCGGGTCATATCAGAATATTATCATGAAATTCTTCTGGTCATGAAGACCCAAAAAGCAGCAGGACTCCACGCTGGTATGCGAGTTTGAAGGTCAGCAATTTACCCTTGGTGAGGAGCGTCGCAACGTTGGTGCTTTTCATTTCATTTCATCTCAGGACTTGACAAATTCTCACCGTCGGGGTTCATGGTCTGCTTCCCACAGATTTATGAGGTGCTCCGGTCTCCTAATGTCACATTCAGACCTCGGCTGTCAGTTTGTCTGGCTCGACACAAGAGACTACTTGACTCCGGGTCAGGCGCGTTGCCATGGCAACCCATCCCACGGGCACCGAGACCAGGGGCCGGACACGCACATTTAAATAATTGAATCCGAAAAACTCCTTTAGATGTACGTGTACCAAAAAAGGTCTGTGTGGACACACACAGACCATACAGTGTATGCGTGTGCGCATCTGGGTGCCTCTTTGTGAGTCTAATGAAGGCGTGGGACGGAAGAAGAATCGCCAAAAGGTTGTGCGGCAAACAAGGTGGCCTCGCATTCTGACTTCTGCTTCGCTGCTGAACTGGAGCGGCCGTTGGCACGGAGCTCAGTTCATCGGCACGGCCGACTGTGGAAGGGCAGAGCGACCTCGGAGCGAGGAGAGAGAGAGAGAGAGAGAGAGAGGTGCCATTTATGAGCCATAATGAGTCTGGCACAACCCGCTTCCCCCTCACACTTATCACAGTTGTGTTCAAATAAAACACGTGTCTGTCTTGCCCACACGGCTGCGACGCAAGCGTAAGCGCTTATGTCCGAGGAAAGCCAACGTCCAGATTCCTCTGTCCCGTCGGCGCTGAGGGACTGAGAGGGGGGCCGCGAGGTCAGCTGCCGATCTAAAAATAGACCGGAGCTGCTCAGCAAGCCGCACACCCAAAAAAATAAAAAAAAATAAAAATCCCCCCCGACACAAACAAACTCATAAACCCTGAATACAATACAGCGGAATTATCCTATTTGTTCACGTATTGATCTAATTATTCATTGTGCAAGCCGTCTTTTGAGTGGAGCTGGGCATTCCGTGACATTGTTTTGACACTGCTGTCACTATGAAACATGGGCTTGGGTGCACATTCCAAAATGGACTTTTTTGTGGGTGGGTTTATAGTGTACAACTCTCCATCACCAGACCTGACATGTCACAACTTTAAGATGGAGTGTGACCGAGGTATTTCCAGAGAAACGAACGGTGCCTGTCACTGTGGCGATCCCTCATCCGAGATCAACATCAGGTCTTAGGTTTGTGACCCGCAGTATGTTGCGCAATTTCATTATTGAGCAGAAATAAGATGATGAGCGTCACCAGATCATTTACCAAGCTCTGCTTTACGTCAATAAAAAGCGTATATTTAAAACAATTTAAATGTCCAAATCGGGGCTGTGAACCTAAACATTTTGGTTCGTTTAACAAATTACGCAAAACAACAACATTGCGCAAGTCAAATAGTTTGAGCCGAATTGGCTCACAGCAAGCCCTGACCTGAAAAGGAAACATTCAGTGCTCAAGAAGTATTTGTGGAAGAGACAAGTGTTGTGGAAAATGTTTTGCTTTTCATTTCGGGATCACGGGGGAAATCACAAATTCCTCTCGGGTTGAAATGAGTCAAATGGGCTTTTCCTTGTTTTCCGTGTGGAAGAATATATTTAGATTACCCGGTAAACCCTCGATGTTATCGTTAAGCGCCCAACGCCACTTGGTATAAACTGGAACGGGCCTCCAGGAAACATCCAGAAAAAAGACACGCCGTCCCAGATGAACATCCACCAACAACAATGTCATTGGTCACAACTGGCCAGCAAATACGCCAATTTCTTCCTTTCTCGCCCGCTACGCCTCCCACGGCGATTTGACCAAGCTCAGCGGTGAGAATAATAATGTAATATTTTGTTTGTCACGGCAGACGGGCACACAGCGGTACACTCCTCACCTGCGTGCCGCCATTAAAAGCTTTTAAAACAGCTCCTCGAAATAAACAGAGCCAGCTAAAATATGACCCGAGAAACCCGCTCACCTCCTAAGTGTCTGTACGCCGGATAAGGCGCGAAGCCAGCGCGAGAACATACGACACCCGTGTGACATGCACATGCAGACAGGCATGGTAATTGGCAGGCGCTGCACATGATGCATCATTTGATTCAAATAAAGATCAAATAAAGTACTTTCTTGTGACATGTGCCGGATTAAACCAGCAGCAGCACGAAGAGTGGTCAAGCGCCGAGCTCTATCTGTGGCAGGGGAACTTCAGCGCTCTCTTTTTTTCTTTTTTTCTTTTTTCAGACAACAATGCCGACTCCAGTGAGCCAGCAGACATGTTTTCATGCTCCTTGTACATGCAGACGCGGCGAGATAAGTCAGAGCCATGCAGAAAATCAAACGGGCACCCACGGAGACAGTGGTGGCTTCAGAGATTTCTCCGGTTGCCAGCCCCCCGGCCCCCCCCCCCCCCCCCCCCCCCCCCCCTCCACCCCCCGTTCTCCAGTCAGCAGGGCGATGGAGACCATCCTCCCCCACACGTTGACACCCCCCTGGGCTCTGAGGCCACAGCACCAGCATGACTGGCCCAACAGTGCATCAAACACACATATACACACACTCATGACATCAGCTCTTTGGCCTTCAGGAGCCACACACACACACACTCCCAGTGACACTTGCACAGCCACTTACACACTTTGACATTTCCTTGTCAAAAGAGCCAGTGTGCGCTCGCCCTCCCACCACCATCATCACAATCAACGCTCCTTTGTAGCGGGATAGAGAGGAGGACAAGGGCACTAGGGGAAGAGGAGCCGAGCAGAAGGGAGGCAGAGAGGGAGGTGGAGAAAGGGATGGCTAAATTCAGACAGGGAGAGGAGAAGCCAAAGACAGAGAGAGAGAGAGAGAGAGAGGGTAAAGAAAATGCAGTGAAGCGAGAGAGGGACTGGGATAAAGAAACGACAGATAGATAAATAAGGAGAGGGGACAGGGAGATGACAGTGACGCAGTCTGACCACACACACACACACACACACACGCACACGCACACGCACGGACAGACACACCAAAAAAAGGCACAACTCTCATCAGTTCCACTCTCCCAGCTCTGAATGGCCCCCGGCCCTGCCAGAGCCTCCAGAGCGGCAGAACACAACTCATCGCAAATTCACTATCTCGTCTGATCTGCTTTTAATCACCGAGCAACCAACCATCTCGCACGCACACACACACACACACACACACACACACACACACACACACACACAGAGACACGCTGGGGAGCAAAAGACACACAAACAAACGGTTCGTCGCCACACATTTTCTCCCGGAAAGCCAGCGAGGACACAGGGAGCCAGAGAGCCGGTCCTGACAGAGCCCCATTAATCAGGGCGGGCTCGCAGTAACACTTTTGGCCAAGTCTCTCCGAGGCTGACCCTCCCGCCCTGAACCAGGAGTCCCCCTCCAAAACAATGATGTTACTCCCCCAGTCTGTAGCCGACTGAAACGCCAATCAGCTCGGCCCAGTCCACTGCCAGGGCTCACTCAGCCAGGCGACATTTTGAACTGGAGACTGAAGAAACTAAAGACAGCCCACCAGCCTCGGTGGATTCAACGAGTCAAGCGCTCCGAGCGTCCGAACGTCGAGCTCCGCTCGCCTCCCTGTGCCATCCCTCTGATCTTTTATTGAGCAATAACTCTGGTTAATCACTCGTGTAAACAGCTCCAGCTGCGCAAATACATGGGAGTAGAGGCAGCGTACATGTTGACATTTTCTCAGCAGGTTAGGTCAAAAAAGGAAAAAGAAGCATGCGGCACGCAAACGCAGGACGGTTTGATTCGGTTATGATTCCCCGGCAGCAGAGGAGGGGCCCAGAGGGACCAAGGACACGTCCGAGGAGCACGGCTAATTGGATGGCCGCACAGAGGGAGACAAAACATCTCTCCAATGTGTGTGTCTGTGTGAGCGTAGGTGGGTTACCTGTTCTCTAGAGTACACCATCCACAGTGGGCGTCCCCTGCTCCCAAACAGCCACCGCAGCTCTTCCGCTGGTCACAGTCGGCCACCTTCACCCTCAGCATCTGCGATAAGAGACCAACACCAACATAAGACGTGATTCGTTCTCAATTTATCCTCCCTGATCATGAGCGCAGAACTGCTGCCGACACGCTTGAGTCGATGGCACATTTCGTAATCGCTTTTTCATTTTGAGCCATTTATCAAGCAAAATGTTAAACGTTTCACGCGTTCCACCTTCGCAAATGTGAGGATATTTTGGATTGGGGACTGAATATGGACATAAGAAACCTGCCTACCTTATAGTATATCATACAGCAACTTCCACTACAATGGTGACGACAAGAGGACTTTTAGAGACTGACAAATATATCATAAAGAACTACATCTTCTTACAACTACTTTATAAGATTTAAAAAACCCTTTAAGCCAAATAAAGTATTTATATGCGACTTATTAATGCTACAAAGAGGCGCAGGGGGAAGCTCTCACGAATAATACATGCGATTTCCTTCCTGTGTGATTTGATGTCACTCTTGGCCACCGGTAGTATCTGCAAGTGCAGCTGATCGTGTCACGTCCTGTAGGCGCTAAACACTCTTTGCAGATGTTGTCACAAGAACAGGGGCAACCACGAACCGTGCAAAACAGGTTACATGCTATCTATCTCAAAAAAAAAAAAAAAAAAGTATACGTTGCATATCACCGTGCTACGGATCAACGTTTTTTTTGCCACGTCAGTGTCGGGGGGGTCAAAAAAGCGTTATCTTATCAGTGCGCGAAACAGACCATCAGGCCTTGGCTTCTGAGGCAGGAAGGCGGATTGATTTAATCTCAACACAGTCACCTGACAATCAGGTGTATTTGCAGAGCACAGTGCTGGAGGTGCAGCCACACTGATCTGCCCTGACAATAAAACAGTTTTGCATCTGTTGGCTGATCAGTGTGTGCGCGCTCAGCTCGACTAAGTTAACCTCAGCCAGGCCCCTTCTGCAGCCGCATTCTTACATGGTGAGAGGTCATGAGATAAAGGAAGTTCCTGTCGTTGGGGTCGAAGGTCATGATGTGGTGGACGGCTTCGCCGGCCGGCAGCTTCAGTGTTATCTGGCTGGCCAAGGTCATGTTGTCCAGGAGGGTCAGCTGTGGGGAAAAAAATACATCAAAGCAGAGGGACACAGGTTGGTTGGCGGCGCTGGACTTGTCAGGCTGTATAACCTGTCAAGGTTAAAACAAAACACAACATAAAGTCACCTGAGCCACTTCCTGGCTTCGTACAGAAGAACCTCTCAAATATTGAGAATTGCTCCATGTCGTATTTCTGTTCAGCGAGCAGCTCAGTCAAAGCAAATGCGGAACCAGGTGTCTTCAGGTGTGTGCAGCAACACCTTCGAAGACGCAGCTATTTGAAATTCATTTTCCTCACCTGTGTTTGGCAGTGGATTCACACTCGACTGTCAAAAATGAAAATCTATGTGTTCCCTTTACATGGAAACTTGAGACACACAATACGGCATAAAAACTTGAATTTTTATGAACTCTATGTATGAAAAATAGTCAGGGTGTATTTTTGTATTTCATATTAATGCATTAGCCCTGTATTAACATTTAATACCAGTGTTTAAGGGCTTTTCTTACATGCTCAATCTTTTCGAGTATATTCTAAAACCTCCTTTGTTCATGGGATGTGCCTAATCTCGTTCCCCTCAAGCGGTTCCCCCTACGACTCGAGTCGCAAATAAAATGGGTGGCATGTTCTCACGTATGCTCACACACACAGACACGCGCGCACACACACACCCCCCCACACACACACAGAGCTGCGTAGAAAAACAAACTGTGCTGAGTGAGACTTCCTGTCACGCAGACAGTGAAAGCTCTGATTTCAGCAATTTGTCGGGTCACCCCTCAATAGAGACATCCTGCCATCCTGAGGAACTGGCCAACTGACCAGCATCTGGAGACAAACATGGGCTGTGTCACTTCTCCATCCGCTGAACACACACACAAACACTCGCATGAGCAGACAAACAAACACGCACACACACAGACGAAACCCTCGCCACCCACGGAGACGCGCTGGTTACTGTTAAACCAGAGCAGACAGAAGCTTAGTAAACCATTGGCTTGTGATAAGAGGCACTATCTCAGTCTCCAAATATCACTGTCGTCCATCGTAACACCACCCACCCATCCACAGACACACGGGCACGCACGCACACACGCGCCCAGTACTGCCTTGGAGATAGTAAACAGCGGGGCTATGTCTTCACCCCTCACCCCAGTGACTACAAACACCCGAGCAGAGGGACAGAGTGAGGAGCCGGTAAACAACCAGCCCACACACCTGGACAGGGACGCTGAATAGGAGCAGAGAAGAAGAGGGGTGGGGAGAGAAGTGGCACCGCGGGACAGCAGGTCAACCAATGAAACACCTGCTGCACTGGCAGGTCACTCTGACTTTATTCCCCGTCTATCTGCCTGCAGATGAAAGACCCTATTCAACCAAGGGGTGCTCAGCTGCTGTGTGCTCCTTCTCCGAGTGTGTGTGAGTGTGTGAGTGCGTCTTTTTTTTTTTTACCTGGGTGTAAAAGGAGCGAGAATAAAGACAGATGGAGGTGGGGCTGGGGAGAGCGATAACAAGAGAGATGAAGAGATAGAGCGTGTTTGTTTGCAGCGTGAACTAAAGGGGCCTTTTATATCCGAGGGCGAGTAAAAGAGAGCGGACAATGAAGCGACGAACCGGAGAGTGGAGAAGGGAAGGCTGGCTGGGGGGAGTGAAATTGGACGAGAGTGAGTGAGATAAAAGGTGGACGCTGGGAGAGGCAGCAAATGGAAGTCAGCTGTGATGGGGAGGGGGGAGACTTCATTAAAAAATGCATGTAATTACAAATTACTTCACTGAGGGCTCTCTCTAAGACGGTGAAAAAGGGCCTAACTTAATCTGAACCACTGTTCCCTGTGTTTAGACGGAGCCGAAGTCATAGTCAGAATCACATTACACACACTAACAGCACCATTAACCTCTGTAACTGCTCTATCCCCGGGGCACGCACACACTCTCTCACACACACGCACGCACACACACATACATGCACAAACAAAGAAAGACACATAAAGTTATAAAGCACAGCGCACGTTGGGGGCCCAAGGTCCATTGAAATACCCTGCACCCTACATAACAAGCTCGACACACACGCGGCGAGAACGCACATATAGCTCGTAATCACAGGGTTGGCGTTCATCTGACTAAACACATGAAATCCCTCAACCACTTGTGCTGGCCTAAGGACAAAAGTCTAAACACCTAAAAACACTGGCTAACCTGCCATCTGCGCAACCAGACCCACACGAACGCGCTGTTGCTTACACCATCCCGACCGGTGTTGCGCACAGAGGTGTGACAACAGGGCAGGCAAACTCGGCAATTGCCTCGGGCCCCGAGCTGGAAGGGGGCCCCAAAAGTCGGCTGTTGACATTGGTCCACAGCAAGGACAACCTGAAAGAAAGCCCCTTAAATGACTTGCCATGAGGGGGCACTGCAATGACCATTCAAGAACCCCCCCCATGCTACTTGCGCGCTGTTTTTTTTATTCCATCTTCTTTGCCTGGGGCCCCCAGAGTGTCTTGAAACGTCCCTGGTTGTGCATCCAGGATAAACCATCCCAACATGCTCAGCTATGGGTCACGGCAGCACCTTTGATAAGGCCTTAGCGGGCCCAAACCAAAAACACCCCCTAGCTGAGTGCTTTTAACGTAGTAAAGGGGACCAGGCTAATGCAAAACAATGGGGTGAGAAAGATTTCAAAGTCAACTTATGTTGTTTCCGCCGACAGCCGAGAAGAAGCTCGAGGCGCTCACAGGCAGGCCGCTGCCGAGCAGAGCCCGGTCGGGGGGTGAGCAGGAATGTGGCTGAGACAAAATTAAGGAATGCCGCTAATTAGACGGGAATGTTTTTTTGGCGAGCAGGGACCCCGGGCTGCAGATGTTGGAGAGCTGAGGACGCAGACCGACACACAGCAGGGCTGAGTCACACGTCATCATCTGACGTTGTTAAACGGCTTCCTGGTGATCGCTCAAACAATAACAGAGTCTGAGGAACAGTGGAGCACATGATTGGGACTTCTAAATTAGCCCGGCTGCGTCATGGGTGACTACATCAGGGGGGTGGGAGTGTGAATGGGGGGGGGGGGGTGATGGATGGTGACAGTGCTGAGAGGGGGGGGGGGGGGGGGGGGGGGGGGGGGGGGGGGTTGATGGATGGTGACAGTGCTGAGAACCGGAATCCGATGAAAGCAGACATTCCTGCTTCTGCTGGCGCGCCGCGTGTCTCATCGCACACCTTGCTGCGGTTTACTGAAAGACTCAGCGGCCACATCAGAGAAGTCTGACTGCCTAATTATTACTCTTATAGTTTTTCCAAGCTCGAGGGTCCGATCATATAAAAAACAGTAATAAATATACGAACTCCCTTCCACAGCTGAGGTTAGTTCACAAAAGTTTCAATATTGGTTCAATCACTCTATAAACCGATGGTGTGCGCGCGTGCCTCCGTGCGTGCGCGTCTCACCTTACGCAGTCGACCGTTGCTGGTGCCGAGAAAAACCACAGTGTGGTTGTGCACATTGTCCACGGACACAGAGCTCAGGCCCGGGTATTCAAACAGAGGAATGGACCTCAGGGGCCGCCGTAGAGCCAGAGGATGCTGCAGGTGGGCCGCCCCACAGTCCAGCTGCTCGGGCTGCAGCTACACAAAATTAGAGGGAGAGAGAGAGAGAGAGAGAGAGAGAGAGATGAGACGTCAGTTCCCATCGGCTTTCATACAGGAGCGCGCTGTAAAGATTAGACACTGGGAGAGAACAAAGTACAAATAGAGCGACGTGTGATGAAACAGAAGTGGGAAAACAAGAGCTGATGGTAGCTTTCACAACGGCGCTGCTCGTTCTTCTAAATCGCTTTTAGACATCTCAGTGAAAACTTGAAAAGGGCTTACAAGGGTCTTCAACACTCATAAGACTCCGCTTTTGTCAAATCCTGAGCAGGCAATGATAAAACATTAGTGCCACGCTTGGATGAGCGCCGGAATCTATTGGGAATTCTCGGAATATTTTAGAGCAGGCAGAGGCATAAAAAAATATATAAAAAAAATCAAGCACAGTGGATATTTGTGGAGTCGTTTCCCACGAGCCTTTGGGCTCCCGGCCTTGTCTCTTATCATAAATTGTGTCTGGCTTCCCCCTCAGTGCTAGCTCTCAGACTGTTGAGAACAAACAAGATCGCGTTTCAGTGGTCATGGCAATGCTAAACCAAAGAAAGATTAACTTTATTCTGCAACCGGGTAAGTAGGTTGTATTAGGGCAAGAGCAAAAAAAAATAATACTCTAAACCACTTTGAAATGAGAGCTGGCCCGCAGGCCAACTGAGATAGGATTCAGAAATTTGGTCACGGGAGGAGTGGCCCCGGGGTCACAGCCGACGAGTGCCAGCAAGGAGGGCAACTTTCTGACCTGACAGCACAGTGGCACAGGACATGCTCATTTGACCTCGGCTTTGTCTGTCAAAGGCACCAGAATGAAAAGCTGGAATTTCACAGCCTTCCTACAAAACTGCGCAAACAGACAGCATCTAACACATAAGAAAAATAAAAGAAATGTCTAAATATCTAAAAACAGAAAATACTCTATAATCATGTGTTTCTGACAAAGCCGTTATTTATTCACTACTGATTGGGTTACATTTGTGGCTGGATTATAGTAAGCAGCACACACTCAACAATAATAATAATAATAATAATAATAAAAAAAGAGGTCTAAGGTTTAACTGAGAAATTGTTTGAAACCATTCATCCCTTCTTCTCTTCAGAGTATATAAGAAAGGGAGCTGCTGGATGCGAGAGGAGTCTCACCCTTCCCACAACCCCTGATGTGGCTCCGGAGCATCTTTCCAGCTATCATGACCTCTACTCGTGACATGAGGGAGTCTTGAGCCTTGGGGCTACAGAGAAATCACTGCTGGCGAACATACATGGAAGCTCTCAAATGAGCACAGCAGACATAAGTGTGGCTTTCTTCTTTCTCCCTGAACGAGAGGGCAACGAGTTCCATAAATCACACTCTGAAGCAGCTTTATTGGCCAAATATATTTTAGGAATATAAGGATTGTGCCTCTGGTTTGCAATAGAGGTCGTAACAACTGAAATAATAAATGATAAATAAGGAAAACGGAACAAAACCTCCCAGTGTTCTTCCTCTTCAGGCAATCGCGTGCTTCAGACAATGGGAGTTGTATTCATTTCGGAATCCACCATGATTACCACATATAACACCAAAACATAAATAACATCCAGTCACTGTTTTTTTTAATAGGGTGGAACATCTGATGGCGAAGTTAGTCATTTGTCTTGTCTGATCCCCTTTTTATTGTGGCTATATTTAGAGAACACTTGAATGGAACTATCTCAAGTTAAATATTTATCCTGTTAAATGTGACATCAATTCCACTTGATAACATGAAATCGTGGATTTAAAGAAAAGTAAAAAAAACAAAAAAAACACTTTTCTTCATATTTAGCTTTTTTTTTTTTATATGAGCTTATAAAAGAGATCAATGTGGTACTTACCACCAGGTTGCCCTTTTGGATGCAGGCCGCCCCGGAGCCCTGGATGACGCTGTCCAGCACTTGGACGTCGCTGCTGGGGGAGTTGGAGCAGTTCCTCCGGCCTTGTCGGATCTCCTCCTCGATGTCTCCAAACTTGAAGGCGCACAGGGCGCACTTTCTCTCCCTGTCCTTGGAGAACACTCCGAACAGGTAGGACTCCGAGCCGCGGACGTCCTCCGCGGGGAACAAGGACACGAGTCGGTTGTAAATGTTCCCGCTGGGCCCGCACTGCAGGGGCATCTGGATGTAGGACTCGGTGAGCTTCCTGCTCTCCGGCCCGGAGGACTTTCGGAGGTTGTCGGTGTCCAGGCAGATCCTGGACAGGATGCTGTTGGGCTGGCTCTCCTTGTGGCCCAGTTTGGCGTCGTTGTTGAAGGCGATGTAGGAGTAGGTCTTCTGGATGAACGCGTGAACGAAGTTCAGCTTGTTCTTGGTCTTCACCTCCTGCTTGATCTTGAACACGTTGTCCTCCGACGGGTTGATGTCGTAGGTGAAGAGCCGGGGCAGGTCCTTGATGTTCAGGGAGCGGATGGCGATCTCCGGGGTGTTCTCGAAGCGCAGGTCCTCCTTGCTGTGGTTCTTGGGGAAGAACTGGGTGCCGGCGCCCGTGTAGGTGGCCCCGACCAGGAGCCGCGTGCTCCCGCCGTGGCCCCTGAAGATGAGCCCCACCGTGGAGGCGTTGGGGTGATTGGCGGCGATGTTGAGCATGCTGGGGAACACGGTCTTCTCGCCCTGGGGCGGGAACTCCACCGCTATCTCCGAGATGTTCTCCATTCTCCTGAGCTCGCAGAAGCCCTGGTACACGGAGCCGCACACCACCAGCACCCCCTGCTCCCGGTCCAGCTTCAGGAGCTTGTTGTGGTTGTCGGTGAGCGATTTGGGATGCTCGCACGGAGCCTGGGGGAGCTGCGGCGCGTGGCACAACAGGTTGTCCTCCACCGGCCCGGTCCTCTTCTCCACCTCCACGCTCAGCGTGCCGTTGAGCTGGTACACCGTGTTGACGGTGGCCAGGTAGACCTTCCTGGACACCGGGTCCACCACGAAGTTATTGGTGTGGTTCGGAGACGCGAACGCCTGTTGGATGTGCAGCGCGCGGGCGCTCCGGCGCGTCTCCGGAGCCAGGGCGCCGAGCAGGAGCAGCAGGACGGCTATCTCCGTGGAAGGAGGCATTTTTCCTTCTGACCGGCTTCCGCGTGTTCTGTGCCGAGGGGTGCATTGAGCAAAGACAAAAATGTGTGTTTGTTCCTACTGCGACAATCCGAGAGGAAAGGCTGTTTCCTGCCCAACGCCTAGACCCAGAATGACGCGATAAGCGAGTCGTGCTTCCTCTTTCCAGCAGGCTGCCTCCTCTGTCCCCCTCTGTCCGCCCAGTGCGCGCGGCTCAGCCGAGGCACGCTCAGCCTCCACATCACATCTGTGTCCGCCTCAAACAACAGGATGCCACACACGCACACGCTCACGATATCATTTGGTCATGAGCGATTTCGGGATGCTTGCGTCATACCCGCTCAAAGGTGACCAAACGGTGGATACAGGCTCAGTCGTGGTCCAGCGCGCGTTATGATGAATGGGTTGGTCACGCAAACACCAATTAAGTACATATTTAGGAAAAGTTCCAATAAAACTCCTCGAGCAGCGTCTGCCTCCACGTGGACTGGTTGGTCTTCCAGTTTATCAAACACGATGAAATAAACCCTGTCCATCAAATCTAAGCTCCTTCTTTTTTTGAACATTTACTTTTTTTGAGCCACAACGTGAACTCGCGGTTACCAAAGCCGTAAGCTGTAAGGCACAAACTTTTCCTTTCAAGATGCGTCAGGTGATACCACCTCCGCCTCACCGTGGTTCCGCTCATCCCGGGGTTAATGCCGGGTTACTGCCCCCCCCTCAGTCCCTTGTCTCGCGGATTAGTTCTGCAGATCCGCGAAGGTTCCGCTGTTTCGGGGGGGAACATACGGAACGGTAAGCACCGTGAAAGTGCAGCCAGATGGGCACATCAGCGCAACTTTCCGGTTTCTGACATTCACATCTATCCAACACAGCTTCTTTTTTTCTCTCTCTCTCTCTCTCGCGAGCTGCAACTCATAAATATTCAAGCACAACACATGCGCCCCCCACTCAAACATGCACGAATATGGCTTTTTTTTTTGTCCCTGGGTAGCGCGCGCATATGCTCACACACCTCTGAATAAGAACGAATGATCTCTGCCACGGAAGCGACCGCGAGTGACGCCGCATAAATCAGCTCGAGCCCGATTCTCTGAATACATGCACTAATTAAAGTTGATGCTAAATCGTGTGCAATCACTCGTGCCTATTTACCGCGCGCTCCCCCCCCCACACACACACACACTCAGTGAGGCAGAAAGTGCGCCCCGTGTTTACCCTGGCGCACGGCCATGCGCGTCAAATCTGGCAGAGTATAAAAGGAGGAACGCGTCGTGATAAAGAGCAACATAATGACCCCTGAACTGCACAATCACGGTCTCTAAACAGAGTGTGTGTGTACGTGTGTTTGTGCGTTTGCGTGTGTGTGCTGCAGGGATCAGGCTCAGTGCGGGTCAGAGCTGTCAGATGGTCCACTCTGACTTTTGGCGCTGAGACTGAGGTTAAAGGAGCCTTCCACCCAACCTGTTACCTTCCTGATAACGAATGACATCTCCCTGCATTTCAACTTTTTCTCTGCACAACCAGGGGGGGAAAAAACGTCAAGGAGATACAAGGTTAAAGATCTCCATCTAGTGGTCACAAGACGAATCCAAATCACAATCTACAACAATCTGTTGGTCATGAAAAGAAAAAGATGAAAGCGGTTTCCACCACCTGGTGTATCCATACACACGCGCGCGCGCGCGCACACACACACACACACACAGATATGTAGAGCTTAATTAAAACAGGTCACTTTTAGGGAAACAGTGACAGCACAGGTGTTAGTCAGGAATGCACTTTATTCCACACTTAGAAAAGGACATCAGAAGGCACTAGAGTGGTTTAGCACACAACCCTACATCACAGAAGATACTGCAAGGTCAACCTAAGGTCAGCTCACTCTCAACCTGTCTGTTGCACCCAAAAATCCCCTTCCCGCCATTTCAGTTGCATGTCGGACATGAGAGGAATCGAGTGTACCGAGATTTTGATAAGATGAGCTACGGTAACCTCCTCTCCGTGGGTTCTGTCCCACGAGGATTACAGTGATCCTGAGACAAGCCTTCTTATACCACTGAAGTCACTGTCTAAGGGTTCTCCAGCCTCAGCCGGACTAGCCTCTATCATTGTGCTAAAGTGCAACTGTACAGTTCAAATGACCTCACTATCTGTTAAGAAATCATCTCAGCAAAGAAATGCAGGGTGGACTATCAAATGTGCCAAGTCATCCTGTCGTGTCCTTGAGGTGTTGAGAAAGTAGAAGGTGAGTTTAAAGAAAAAGATCGGTAACGGAACCGTACTCAAGAAAGCAAGGTGCAAACACACAACCGAGGAGCTGGAGTCGAGTTTCTGTTCAGATTAGGATTTCTCTCCAAAAATGCGCCGCAAAAGTTACGTTAAGTAACCTGATGAGCAACCAGCCATTTCTCCCCCTCAAGGTTTGGACCCATTTGGGTGCACAGGCACCCCCGGGTTAACTAGGGTTTGGCACTGGGTGATTACACCATGTGTACATGTAGAAGAAAGAAGGATAATATGCATGGAAAGTGTCTGCTGAGTAGGACAGTGTCAAGTGGAGATGACTTGCACCGCAGATATGAAGCAGCAGCATTTTCTGATCCAACTAGCATGGAGCTGGAAAAGCACCAGTAGTCTTTCCTTCCTGACCTGATCGCATCAAATATGGCCGGCGGCTGGGAAAACGATCCTGGCAAATTGATTTTTTTTTTTTTTTTTTAACAGTGACATCATCTCATTGCTTTTAAAAGAAAACGTGGTTCCTTTGCAATTGATCTTCATGAAAACACACGGCAACGTATCCATGTTGCAAAATATGGCGGACTGACAACAACCAGATGTTGTCTGTGTTTCGGCCCTGTCTCCGCGGTCATCCTCCTCTAAGGACGGCCCATTCCGTCTTCATGAATCTCCCCTATTTAATATGGTTTGTCCTGTTATACTCAAAGAAGGAAATCATTAAAAGCGTGTGATCTTTGCTAGTAGAAAAATGTAAGGAAGCACAATAGGTCTCTAGTCAGGACACTCAAAGGCTATGGTCAGTCATTCAAAATGTTCTGTCTGAACACATTTCATCACAGCAAGAACGGAACATCTCCCGTGAAGGTTTTCGACCGTGGTTCAAATCTGCCGCTCACAGCTGGGGGAGCATCCTCCTCCTCGAGGCAGTCAACCACGTTATCACATTTGCATGTCTACAATTGGACTGGGCCTTTGGGACGAATCACCAGCCCAGGTTCCAGACTAAACTCCCCTTCATGTAGAGTGAGAGGAGCGTAATGCTACATGGTACTGAATAAAATAACATTGAAAAATAAAAATTATATTATTAGAAATAATAACTTTATAATTGATTAAGTTCTAAAGGTAAAAACGGTCGAATGTCGCACTCTGTAAGAGATACGGCACCAAAGTTCATTTCAAAATGTAAACAGTCCTTTCCCTCCTAAATAAAAATCGCGAGTCTTCTCGGCCGTACTCTGTTTCCTCCTCTTTTGTCTCCAGAGCAGGGTGTGTCTGAAAGTGCTCCGCCCAATTTTTCAGCGCCCGGGGCGACACAGTTTCCGGTCGGCCATCGCGTTCCTCAAACATCCCGCGCGACTGGGGCTACAGTTATCTCGCCTGGTGTGACCAAAGCAACACGTGCTGGCTCGTGTCTGCGGTCACCCTGGCGGCTGCAGAGCGCGGTGCGTGTACCCCGAAAGAGCGTCCCAGTTTCTCCACAAGAAGGCCAGCAGCAGGATGAGGAGGAGGGTGGTGAGGGAGCGCGAGCGCGTCTTCATCAGCGGGACCACACAGTTGGCCACAGTTGAGACAAAGACCAGAAGGACAGCCATAAGGGCCAGCAGCACATTGATAAGTTTTCCCAGGAGGGTCCTGGCCGTGGCATTTTCCAGCCCCTCCAACTGGACGACCTGCTGTTGCTGCTGCTGAAGCTCCATCTTAGAGATCCTGGTCTGACAGGCCTCCAGCGCCTCCTGTAGAGGACACGCAGGGGAAGGGAAAAGTCAGCCATGTCACATTTTCCAAACAAAACCCACAATATAGTGTGTACACTCAGTGGTTGGTTTAATATACTGGACTCCAGCGCATTGAACGTACTTCGAATATGAATCCCCCTTCATGTATGCAAATAAAACCAAACAATACAAACCCCTCTCATCATAATGTAGTCCAGTTCAACCTCAATGCAAAGAACATTGATAGATTTATGGTTAACACTTCCCGGACATGGTCAATTCAGAACCAACATTATAGTTGGCAGAGAGGAGGAATTTAAGCCTGAACCATTGGACTGAACTGCATTTTTACACTTAGAATTGTACATGCCTGCCTAATAAAGTGACCACTGAAAGCAAACGTCAAAGACCTCTACTGCCCCCTGCTGCCAGGGAAAGAAAGTGCAGCGATGAGGCAACTTGAGCTGTAATTACATTGCACACTGGATATGCACATCAAGAAACACACAAACCAAAACCCGCAACAGACAACAGAAGAGGATGCGAGTAATATGAGTCATTTACAAGGATATGCTTATGTTTTGAATAAACAGACACGCCGATGGACAGACTGGATTCCCTGTCTCATCTTCCTGTTTACAGTGTCAACATACACAGTGAGATAATGCCCTAACCGGTGGGAGGATGTGTCACCAACTCCAAGTTGGCTGACAGGATGGACACACTGTCTGAGTGTATATTAGCTTACTTAAGACACAAACCCTGAACACCTCTATATGCAAATCTCCAAAATGCCAAAGATGAATAATGAACAAATAAGAATTCAAATACTGCGTATGATAGAAATATTTACTGGAGTTTTTTTTATATACTGAACCATATGATTACAACTATGTTCATCATTATGAAATCAAATGTTGTCATTTTTTTTCATATCAACGTGATACCTTCACCAGGACAAGTGACAACAATGTTGATATTTACCGATGTGATTACATACTTATTTGTTTATAGTTTAGAATGTGGATAGAGCGGTTTATTGCAGCTAATTTATTTCAAGGTATGTGGTGTGCTTGTGGACATTAGCATGAAAGACAAACCTGGATGTCTCGGGCTCTCTCATAAGACTGGTAGGCGATCTTCTCCTCCATGCTTGCCAGCTCCTGTTTGAGGTTGAGGATCTCATTCTGGTGTAGTTCTGTGAGGTCGTTCAGCTGCTCCTCCAGACGCTCACACCTGAACACACAGAAGAGCAAAGCACACACACACACACACACACACCCAAGAGTCATAATTAGCTTAGACAAAAGAACACAGGCAGGAATTAGGAGAAACGGATCCCGAAGGCATCTGACCACACGACACCTAACTGAACTGATGACTAGCCCTGACAAGATTAGGACATGCTTACTGGTCTGCTGATCCAACCAGCCAACCAGAGACAGTCAGCGTTATAAGACTGACCAACGGGAAGACCCCAGCAGGAAGAGATTAATCTATAGAGCAGTTTATTTTGGCATGCACATACAATTGGATGGACAACATAGGACAAAAATAGATGAGAGGCTGCCCCTGTTTATGTTCATCGAAATGAGTTTCTATTTTAACAGAATTATAGTGATATTTTAATTAAGCGATAGTTAAACAGGTAGATAATATGAAATAAAATATAATATAATTTATTTTTTTCACAAAGCAAAACGTCAAATACTCACATTTGAATAAAAAACTCAAACGTAATTAACATTGATTCCTGATTATTTCTCAAATGATGAATTGTTTCAGATCTGAATTTGTCAACAATCATTATTTGCAGCCCTAGGTTAGACAGTCACGTTTTAGGCAAGTCTCGGTTATACTGAAGATGGATTTGGTCCCTGAGGAGCTACAGAGCAACATGATTGGTTTATGATTGATTATTCCTCGGGGGCAGGCCGGAAAACAGCTTCTTAGTGGTCACTATTATTTTTGCTCTAAGAGGATAAACACAGACTGCTCAGGGCTCAGATGGACATTTAAGGATGAAAAATGTTCTTTGGTAAACCCCCCCCTCTCTCCCCTTATTATTGTCCTGCTTATTTGTTGACCCACTTAATCTTTGTGCCCCCTTGTCAGAACATTCTGTCGGAATGTGTTTTCTTAGGACCAAAGAAGCTTCACACAGTCTGGGGCGAGGGGCTGAAATAACACCCAAGATCTTCGCACCTACACCCGCTAACTGTGCAGTTATTTGCTGGCACATATACTTTGACTGAGATGTATAAAAGCAGCACCTTCATGCCTCCTCGGCGTGTTTATGTAGATGAGTCCAGGTCAAGGTTTAGTTTTAATTCACTACAGGCCAGATTTGATAAAAGTCTCCAACATGAGCACTGGGAGTGTTGCCTCTGATAATACACCAGATAACACAGAGATATTACCAGTAATGTATTCAGGAGTATCTTTCTAAATATAGTTGCCTTTCCTGTTTACACACTGCCGGATATTTAGGGGATTTCTTGTGTGGACTGCACATGCTTCAGAAATGTGTGACACACTAATACTTGTATGATCACTTTACCTGAAGCGTTCCTCCTGTAGTGCTTGCATAACAACGGAGTAGTCTCTCTGGTAGTGGCTCTTCAAGCCTTCCAGGCTCTCCTCCAGCCTGGCCTGGCCCTCCCTCAGATCCTGCACCTCCTGCAGCAGCATGTCCAGGCCGGAGCTCTGGCTCTTCTCCAGTGTGTTCCCCTTGGAGCTGGGGGGGCCTCCCGGGGCCCCCGTGGTGCTGTTGGCCCCGGCTGAGCCCGACGTGGCGCTGGAACAGTCGTCCTCGCTGCCAAACTTGGGACTGGACTGGAGGTGGTGCCCGGCGCTGCCCAGTGAGCGTCCGCCGCTCATTGTCACACCTTCTTCCCCCGAGGGGTCATCCAGAGGGTCTTTGAGGGAGGGGATGTTGTCAGCGCTGCCAAATTTGTTGCGAATCAGCGAGGCAATCTCTCTGGGTTTGGAGACGACGGCCCCAGCGGCAGAGTGGGTGGCCTGGGAGAAGCTGGACAGGCCTCCCTTGACGCTGTCCACCACACCTTCGCTGAAGCCCGTGACCCTGGCCCCGACGCCCTTTAGTCCCTGCTGCATGTCCCGCAGAACATCCTTGGGCTGGCGGGGGATGCCATTGTGCTCCACCTCTATTAACTTCCGGTGGTAGTGCTCCAGCTTCCTTTGCAGCTGCTGGATGGTCTGCGCCGACTTCTGGTTCTTCTTCTCAAAAACCTGACAGCCACAGAACAGGTTTTCATTAATGAGGGGCAATGTACAGGACAATGGGATAATCCATACAATTTCCATATATACAGCCAGCTCCATCCCTTCCTCTCGGGAGAAACTAGCAAAACAGGTTTAGTGCTAATGCAAGAAATGTCACAGAGACATACCTATGTCATTTTAATTTCTGTGAGCAGAATAATTCCTATTTTACCTGTTTGATGCGTGTGCTTTGCTGTTTGTCGGCATTGTTGGCTAGTTTGAGGTACTCTGCAACGTTGTCGTCCCTGGCTGTCTGCTCGATCTTAATCTGCTCGGTGAGCTTGAGGATTTTCTGCTGCAGCTGGGCAATGGCTTGTTTGGTGCGCTGAGGGTCCGGGGTGCCATCTTCAGCCCCCGAGAACGAACCGTCTGCCCCACAGGACACAGCCAGGGGTGTTTGGCCCAGCCCACTCACCTCCAGCCGGTCAATCTGAAGGGAGAAAGTAAGAGGTGATGAGTGTAAGGTGAAGAGTCGGAATTTCAAATGAGGAACTAAAGCGCAGAGAAACAGGAAGAGTAGCATGCGGAGGTTTTCATTTTGCTGATACACTGAAAAAAAGAAGCCACTTGCGGTCAGTTTGTGTGATGCAGAAGATGCAGGATATTCATTTTCCATTCAGGGTTTTACAATGAAAAGAAAGTGGAAAGGAAACAAACAATATCTCTGTAAACATTCAAGAATACGATGAGTGACAATACAGGAAAAGATGGAAAGGATATTAGGTTTTTGTTTGCCATTTCACAGATCGGGGAACGTTTGTTGTAGCCCTGTTTTTGTCAACAAGCCCCAAAGCATTGGTGGGCAGACACTATCTAAATTGAGGTATATCCAAAAACAAACAAACAAGATAAACTCGCCCCGAGCAGATAAAAAAAACCTAGAAGCTGAAAACACAGGAAGACTCTGTGATTAATTTCCCCTACACCTCAGGGGAAGAACAAACAAAACACAGTGACAACTGCTGGTGCTCAGAAACCAAGGAGGCACACAGGAGGAGCAGAGGAGGAGGTAAAGACGGGGAGCAGAGACGCACCTGTGACTGATATTCCCTTTGGCATCCACACATCACTAAGCTCCTGAATGGGCTTGGCTATTATTAACACACACACCAGGTAAAAGACCGGATGCTCACCCGTATGAATGACTAATCGATGACAGAGATCGAAGAACAACAGAAACCAAAATAGATCCGGGAGGAAATGAAAAAAAAGTGTATTTCTACTCAGTGGTTTAAAAAAAAAAAAAAAACTTTTCCAGTTCAGCAAGCTCTGATGAACCATCGCATACCACACACGCATCATGCTCATAAAGCAGCGCTCACCTTTCCATTGGTCAGACGGAGGAGTTGTTCCCAGTGCATTTTCCCCACCGTGAATGTGTCTGTGTCGTCTCATTAGATTGAATCTTACGGCTCAATCCCGACCTGCATAAATAATCCCAATCACGGTTGATACCGGACACTGCGGCAGCTCCGAAACCGACGTGCTTGTTGTGAAAGTTGAGTCCACCTGAAAGTCACTCATCTCGGCGAGAGCTCCGCCCCGCCCCCCTCAAACAGTCCCCGCCCCCCTCACTCAGTGCCTATCAGCTAAGGGATGACATCATGCTCCCAGGCACCCGAAACGACTGATCCTCAGTCAGGGACTTTTTTTTTTTTTTTTTTAATGATTTTTACTGCCTTTGAATGCAATAATGATTCCAAGTTAGGTCATACATTTGCTCCACAACACAGCTCGTGTTGAAAATGCAACACGTGTGAAAAGTTTGTAATATACGTTGCATTGTTGTTTATTGCTACACTGTTTTAAACAGTAAACACATTATTAAACTGAAATGTTAAAAGTGTATTTTGTAATTAATAAAAAAAAACATGACTCACAGGGGGAATTTTTCCACTTGCAAGTACTTTAAAATACTGAAGTACTTCCTGATTACAAGCTGTTGGGACATTTAGAATTCCGTGTGTTGACTGAAAATGAATCAGAAATGTATGATACATTTATTTGTTTTACTAAAATATTTTAAATATATATATATATATATATACATTTTATATAAACCCTCTGATGTGATGAATGGTAGACTTGCTCTTGTAATGGAGTATTTTTATAATAAGGAATTTCAATATAAACAAATACAAAGGGATAAAGCAACAGCTTTACACATGTGATCAAAGTTAAACATACAACAATGTCACCAGGGAATGTACTACTAGATCTCATGTACGACATTTCAACTTTAACCACAAACAAATGACAAATGAATGCGAAGGCCATCACAAAGCCGCAGAATAACAAACCATTGCCAATCAGTGACCTTCACAGCTTTAGAAAAAATGTGATTTTGGCTTAATCACAATATTCCGATCCAAGCCATTTTAAGAACGGGTCACAAATATTTCAGATGAGACAGTTAATGCGGGACGAGAAATTCTGTCATCGAGTTGAGCAAAGGGCTAGAGGGCAGGCCGAGAGTCTGGGCTGCAATGTGAGACTAAATCAACTCCCAGTCTCTCTGTCTGTGCCAGCCAATGGAGACGGCAAGAAAAACCAGTCCGACATCTCTTTACCACACACACATTCACCCAAGGGCACATTCCACCTAGTGCTGGGAGGCACTACATACTTGGCAATTAAAATTCTGAGCAATTTGACTTTAAAATTCATTATTATGAAATGCGTTGAGTAGCGATTCGCAGCATTTAAATAGCCCACAACAGGCCCTGCAACCACGAGTCAATTTACCTAAAACACATTGCGTACAACAATTCTCACCATTAGCAAACCCTTTTGTCGGAAAGACAAGGCGATCCAATGAATCACTGGGCTAGAATAGCCTGCCATGCTGACACAGAAAACAACTCTGAGGTGACGTTGCAGGGCGGCACATGCTCCGCTGTTAGGCTCATAAACAAAATAGTATAAATAGCTTTACGAGGGACATCATAAGCTAAGTGCCTATTTCCTTCAAATGAGCAGGCCATGGGGTAAATGTGGTTTTCTCTCCTGCCTCACAGATGACTCAATTATTTGATCAAACGTATGCCCTCAGAGCAACGCTATAGATAAAGAGGGCAAAGGACAAGTCAGCTGAACCTTTTGATTCGGAGTGGACGGCAACACAGAGCAGATAGAGGTCTAAGACAGTTTGATAAGAAGGCCTAATGAACCGTACACACTGGCACCAAATCAACGCCCTTTTCTTGATCAAAAACCTCCCCGTCAGCAGAGTTCTTCAGCTACGTAAGCGAAGGAACCACAAACAGCTGGTCAGTCACAGGTGTCCTCTCTCTTTTTTTTTTTTTTTACAGCTCTGCAGACAGCTCATGTGTCCACGACTGGTTCGTCACTGCATAGTTATGATCTCATTTTTCATACAGGCTGAGGGTGCTCTTATGTTACCAAACATAGCAAGGAAATGCTTCATCCCCATCCCTCTTCCGGTTACCGGACAAATTGACTGTGTGTACGATCAGTGTCGTCCCCAAATGGTCAAGTTTCTCTGTGACTAATCATCCGCGTAATTAAAGATTGTGAGCTGAAGGATTAGGCTAATTTCCCAGGGTTAACGGAGCCAAACATGTTGATGTCCTGAGCCACCGAAGCACGAAAGGACAGGCACTGCATGCGTAGCCTAATGAGGGTGGCAAATTGTGTGTGTGTGTGTGTGTGTGTGCGTGTAACCGTGGAGCCGACCAATCCCACCCTGATTAGACTTTATCAGTAAGACGTAAAGACACAGACTCTGCATGGACCCGTCCCTTGTCCCTTGCACACACACACATACACAGTAAGTTTCGCACTCCACCCGTTCCTAAAACTAGGTCCACCTGCTGGTCAGCCTGGTTGTGCAACAGCCCCTTTACCAAGTAAAGCTGGTTAAAGCTTGGATCCACCAGAGGCCTGCGAACAACTCACACAAACCTAAACATGAAGACCTGTGGCCACAGAGGTCCTAACCTCACCAATGTTTTTAGCTTTGCATCACATATAATTATATACACACAATAACAATCTCTCTCTGCCACACAGGATACATATGTGTCCCAAATTCTTGTCCATTTAATGTAGGTCACAGAACGGAATGTGGGCTGATGGCGTCATATAACATTTCCTATTGTTTGGGCAATCTCTCGTTTTCCTTTTTTTCTTCGAACCAGTATCTGCATGCCACCACGCTTCCCTCTCCTGTAAATCCAGTTTTAATCATAGGTGTCCTAATCTTTGCAACGCATTTCAATTTAACTGGGCCCCGCTTTCCAAAGGGTCCCCGATTGACGTACAAGGATTGAATAACTCCCCCTTATTTGAGAAAAGCTGCTGCAGCACATAGCAGGCATTTAAAAATACTTTATATGGGGAGGATTCTTATCATTTTGGACGCACAATGAATTTTAAAATGGCAAATTGGCTCAAAAGAATATATATATTTGCAAAAAAAAAATGCTCACATCGGCCCAATCATGATGTGACAATATCACAGTTAAGGAGACATAAAAAATAGAAAGGAGGATGTACAGGTACAAACACAAAAGAATATATTTTTATGTCTCAAAATGTTCACGACTGACATTTAATCCATTTAGTCTTTCTGTTTAGTCTAAAAGAAAGCATCTTTCAACAGGTGTTAAGATTTACGGTTCTAAATACACTATAGCTGCAACGGGTCTAATATGGACAGCAGGGGCTATACCTTTCAACCAATATTACTTTTACTGTTCAATTAATTGAAACTTATTGTTTCAGGCAGGCATCTCATTCCAAAGAATAAATTGTACCATTTAGTTCCAGTTCCAGGGGAAAGAACAAAATCCTGTACATACATAACAGATTAATCCTGCTTGTGGTTTTCATGTGTTTGCTGTTTTGTCAGTAGGCTCGGGTGATTGTATAGGACTCAGGAAGCTCCAGTTAAGAAGGGGATGTTCTGATGGAATAACAGAGAAACAGAAACATTCTCAAGCCTTTTGTCACAAAGTGATGGCTTTCAACACCCTAACCTGGTCAGGGTGAGTTGGGTGTAAAGCCTATTTCCTCCCCTGACAGCTCCTTATTGCTTTAAGGCAGATTGTACAGATTGTGATGCCATGTGCCAAGGATTAAACAAAACCCTCATAATATTTATTAAGCTTTAGACTTACAGATTATATAATGGTCATAAATACATTAGTTACTGTAAACATGGGGATCACAAACCACAGCATAGATGTGTGCTGTGATTGCTTTGGCTATAAACATTTTGGTGTGAAATGCTCAAGTTATCTTCCTCAACATGTAACACAAAATGATCCATGTGTCAAGGTCAAGCTTTTCGCTGGTTGTATTTGTGAGAGCAAAGGAACTGTACCTTAATGGTTGCTACGCCTCGCATTCCCGTTGAGACGCTGGGAGCTTCCTGTGATGACAGCTAGTGAAGCTGCCTATGCACGCGCCGAGATGCAAAAAACGACACCATGAGGACACTGAAATGTCAGGTTTCTGAGAACGCGCCCTGCTCCACAGCCTTCTCTGAAATATGGAAAAGGTGAAGCGCTGACATGTCACTGTACAGCAAGAGTTTGAACGGTTGTGGCCTGGCTTATCTTCAAGAGTCCAATATCCAGGAGGGACAGGACCTTTGAATCATGGAGGACGTAAGATACAAGGACTGTAGTTCTACAAATAGGAAATGTTAAGTAAAAGTAAAGCGGCCTCCTCTCCATTTATAACTCCTTTTTCTATGTGATGTCATCAGTCAGCCTGTATCAACTGATCTTCACACTCCTGATTAGCTGTTCTGATCTTTAACCCTGCAGTGGGGCATCGGAGAGTTTGCACTTTCATCTCAGCGACAAGATGACAGCACTGACTAAGGTCAAATCGTAAAACAGCTCTTCTTAATGGAAGATACTTTCTGAACAGACTTTCCTTTTTTACTTTAATGTGACCCAGTGGAGGCACCACAAACCCCATTCACCAGATATGGACAATGATACACAACTCCATAGCTCCAAAAGGTATGCAGAACAGACAGACTCACTACACATACAGCCAATGTCCGCCAGTGAATTTCCAAAGGAATTCAGAGGGTGTGAGAAAAAGCCTCCGAGTTCGGATGTAAAAGAAAGAAACAGAGGGCTGATAGTGCAGGGCAGAAAAGAGAGGGATGGGAAAACAGGACTCCACTGTCACAACAAAGACCGTAAATCCCTGCAATTTCAAGACAAAATCCCTTACACAAAATCCCTATGCTGCCGGATAGTGTGGCCACCAGGTTTCTGATGTGTCCCGTGGATTTTAATAGTATCATACTTGGAAAACACAGGTAAAGCAACACGGCTATTTTAACAGGTGAGCAGCCATCTAATTACCATAGCGATGTAAACACACTGGACTCATGACATGGTCGTGAATTGATGAGAAGATGGAAGAGTCTTGCCACACATACACCCACACGCACCCATGCACACTATAAACAGGTGGAGACTCACGCTGGTGGGAGAAGGAAGTAGAGAGGTGTCGGCAGTCACCAGGTTGAGAATGACCTCCATGGCAGCAAAGCGCATGAGCACATTTCTGTTTAATTTATTTATCCGTTTTTGTGTACCCCTAGAAAGCGGGGGAAGAGTGTGGCCCCCAGGGGGAGGACCATCATTCAGGACACCTCTCCCAAACAAAGTCCACTTGACTTAAAGTCCACTGGACAAAGCCTGCACTTGGCAATTCAAAGCGGTTACCGTTGGGCTTGATTAAATATCCAGAATCCATAGAGTGCTCAGGCTCTCCAACAGCCGACCATGACTACTGCTCAGCACGTGCTCTGCGGTACACAGCGCTCCAGGGGAGAGCCTCTGCAGACAGGCTATGCATGCGCCAATTTCCGCGAGCGTTACTCCCGCAGACGGCATCGCATTAGCGGGAGAACAAGGACTACCTCTGGAGGCAAGAGTCCATGCAGGATGCAGCTCTGAGATGGAGACACTGGAGGCGCCGTTAAAAGACGCAACAAGTTCACTGTGAAGTTCAGTGTTCAAAGAGTCCGTCGAGCATGAAATCCTCAGTGTGAGAGAAAAGAGAGGCAGAGGACGGATGCGAGGGCAGCAGAGGGGGGGGGACTCAAGGGAGAACCCACCAGGAGCTGTCACTGAGAGAGGGAGACCGGGCGAGGGAGAGGGAGCAAAGGAGAGAGGGGTTGTGAGAAAGCCTCATGAAAAGTGGGAGGGAGGAGAAGGGGAGGCTTCTTTTTTTTCTTTCCAGGCCAGTTCAGCCACCAAAACAACATTGGCTAGCTCAGGCAGAAAGAAAAAGGAGAACAATCCTCCACTCCCTCCTTTCAATTATCACACAGTTTGATTGTCACAGCCAATCAGTTTGCAGAGCGATCGTCCTTTGATTATTCACCTTTCTCTGCCCGTGAGCGCGAACAAACCCGGCTAGGCCAAGTGTTGGCGCTCAACCATGACAGGGAGCGAGCTGTAAAGCTGTATAACATGAACCACACAGAAAGGCAAAAAAAGACGTGTGCTGTTTTGGTGAGCAGATGGAGGAAATGCTTACATGGTTTAAGATTACACAGTCATATGATGCTTACAAAGCTGCTATTCAAAACTAGGCATACGTGTGCACACATGACCGTGGCCTGTATCTGCGTCAACGCATTATTTGTCCATAGAGGAATGAAGGGCTTCAGAACTGCAAAGAATGTCGGAACATTTGAGTGCTATAGTATAGTCCATCCAGTGGATGTGTAGATTTTCCCATGTCTCCATCAAAACTAGGCGCTTGATGCTGGTGATCTTAAAAGCAATAACAAATCTGCAAATTCATTATAAAATGCTACCAAAAACTTTTGCTTAATGAGTTTTGGTGCTTTGTTCTCCACTATGAAATCTCGCTGTATTTGAGCCACGACTTCCAGCCCCCCCCCAAAAAAGTACAAAGCAATTAGACAGAGGGAAGCGCAGCCAGGAGCGTAGAGGGTGAAGCCTAACAAGGGCTACTGAAGACTTCAGTGCAGAGGTCAATGGGAGGGGAGGGGGAGAGCGGGACATGAATACAGGCTTTAATGAGAGAGCGGGAGGAGTTAGGGGACCGGGAGAGAGGCTAGGATTTAGGAGAGAGAAAGAAAAAAAGCCCTGCTTACATAAGAACTAACCCAACTCGCTCCGATCAAAGTGCAAGTGTCTGATACGTAGGTTTGTCCCCGCGATTGAATATATGGGGCACATGACAGTATTAGTGGTTCAAAATCTGTGGCCGGCCCATGACATTGCACAAGCAATTTGTTCCGAAGCTACTTTGCAGGATATTACTGTGTATCTTCTTTCCAGCCATTTACTGGCAACTGTCCACTAACACATGCAAAGTATATGACTTACTCTTAACTGGCAATCGATAGTCCCTTTGAGGGACTTCTCACATACAGACCCCTTTCAACCACGAATGCATAATATACATTCTTTGCCCCGCTCAAATGTCATTCCGGCCTGAGGTCCAAGTCTCCTGCGGAAGGCTGCGTGGCCCCCGGCGGATCCTGGTAGTCCAGGAATACTCCGCTTTCAGGGTGACTCAGGACATCTTTACAGGCTCTCTGTTATAGCATGCCTTAATAACATACCACAAATAGCACAGCGGCCCTGCAGTGACCAATTCACAGAGGGGGGTATGGTCATGCCCTGACAAGCGACTGATGCCTGAAAAGAAATAGAAAAAGGAGATTACGGCCTCAAGGGCAGTTTCACCTAATTAGCGTCACATTAGCCGGTAAAAATGAGAGGATAGGAAGAAACAGCTGTGGCTTGTCAGAGGTGCAGAAAATAAGGCCCAACTGGAGCTGAGCACCCACGAGTTGTATGCTCCATTATTTTGGACAATCCCTAATATCCTTCAGTGGTATCCTTTTGAATGACTTAGGGGCAGATTTGCAGACCAAAAAAATACCTAGTTTGATGAATGCATCATGATAATCTCCTTTCTCTCTTATAATATAACACGCAAATACAATTTACATATTTGTTGAGGGGTCAGGTGATGCGTATGGCAGGCACGGTTATCAACATAAAACCTAAAAACCCACAGGACCATCTCTCAAGCAGCTCCCCTTCAACTCAACCCCAACCCTAATCCCACATGTGTAACCCTATTAAGTGGAATCAGGGTTTTCATTCCTATTTTAGGGTTATAAATGTGGAATTAGGGTAAGGGTATAGAATCAATCAAACCGTTGTTTCAACACGTCAACACCCCGGCCCCCTCCATGTGACGGTAAATGTTCATGGTTTGTCTTCTGGCATGGTTTTGGGGGTGTGAGAGGTTACATAAAGGCAGAAGAGTGGGAGCTTTGTTCTGATTGGTAATTCAGCTTGAGAGGAGACAACCATGACTCGGGGCTCGGGCCTTTCTGAACAATATAAAAGAAGAAAAAAAGAAGTCCACGGTCCAACCCTGTGGTGTAATCAATGGCAGTTACATAAACCAGTGGGCACTTTTATACACATCGTAATAGAGGAAACGTTAGTTACAACGCCTTATTACTTCTGGTGCTCAAGGCACTCAAAATGGACAGATTTGAAGACATTCTCTAAAAGCATTCCTGTGATATCATGTTCACAGGAATGGATGGATGGACAATCAGAAAACATAATGCCACAAGCCGAGGTCATCACCGCTGCAGCATGTTTTGGTTTAGGCATAAGTGCTTGCTATTGGATCTATATCATTATCTATTAAAAACAATATTGGTCTGGTCCTAACCGCTAGCGTTTTGATTTGTATTCATTAAATGTATAGATGAATTCACTGGTGGGTACAGTTTATCAAATGTGTATTTGTGCATGGGCGTGGCTATGTGCCGAGACATTGTTTGTCCCTTGGTGGTGGTCTGAATAAGTTGGAGCCGTTTCTATTTACACGCAAGACATCCTGGTTATGCAACATAAAAACAGGAAGGGCACCAGCCCAAAATGCAGTGTTGGTCCAGCTGGATGTGGTACAATGCCAAGAGTACCATGCTGTAGTATGTAGTCCAAAAACACAGTGCCAGCCTATTCATGCGCAGAAAGACAGAGAATCTAGAACAAACAGTCCTAGCTTTTGGGCTCTGAAAAGATTATTTGGTCTGGCACCTTCTGGGTTTTCTTGTCCTCTCCACCCAGAGCCCATACCGCACATTGTGGCCCCATGTTGACCTCACTTACCAATCTGAAGCCAACTTACTGGACAGTCTGTGGCCTGATTACTGTTTGGGAAGTTTTAGTAACACTCCACTGTATGAATTAGGCCATTAAGATGCAGAAGACAGATAATGACGAATGGCATTTGGCTAATAGGATGTTATCATGAGTGCTGCTCAGCAATTATCTACTGAAAATCCAAGAGGGCATTCTCACGTTGCCAAATTGTGATTATCTAATGACTCAAGTTTTCCAAGCAATGCCCATAATAATTATACTCTTTCATTTTAGAGCAGACATCTTCAATAGTCTCAATAAAAAGAAAAGGTGTAATTCATGATACAAGTGGCCCTTGCACATGTAACTGGAATACAGCTATAAATACAATTATAAATACATTTTTCAGTAAAAAAAAATGAAATGCTGTGAAAAAGGCCTGTGACCCTGGTTAAAACAAAGTAGAACTTGAAAGCGGAGTCTGTTTCTCATTCTGCTCCATGTCTGATGCATGGCATCATCCTCTGTGAAGTACACAGATCCTCTTTCGACAATATCGAGTTGTATTGAGGTGTGGATGAACCTTGGAGGAATAAATGATAACGACAGCAAAAGGGGAGCAAATGTAGCACAACCAATTGGAGTCCACTACATCATGGTCTGTTTTCATATAGAAACCAACAAAAATTCACAATCCACAAGGGGGAGCCAGACTCCTAACAATACTACATGGTGCTGAATGTCCAACGGACTCTTTACCACTTCCGGCCAGGTTCCCTCAATAACCCCATGTTACGTGATGGCATTGTTTCACTATCACTCCTCCTAGTGACAAGACATGCAGCCTTTTGTTTAACAAAATCCATACGTCATCAAAAGTAAAAGTCACATGAAGGCGAGCAGGTGCCTCGTGGGCTGATGCTGCGAACGGGGAAGAAGGGGGGATATGTCACGGGGAGGAACAGCAGAAATAGCAAAAGGGAAGGTGTCACATGGTGTGATAAGACAAAAGATCATGAGAAGAGATGAGATAAGACGGGAGGTGCCAGATCGTGAGCACGAGAAATGTGTCGATGTGTCATTGTGCAGAATATGCATATTTGAAAAACAAAACAAGTATATATGGTAATGTTTCAGCAGTTGTCTGCTGTGAAAGTGAGTTTCTGATCAAATGCAAATAGTGGAAAAAATGAAAGAGTGAATTTGTGTTGCCCGACACACAAAAGCATGGGAGGAATGGTTTCTATTTATTCTCGGAGAGAAAAATAGGATGATATTTCCCCGGTGGATGGGATCAGATTTGAACTGTGTGCATATGTGTTCTAAGTGGGTCAGTGGAGCAGAGCTGAGCTCGGCGATCTATAGCTTCATCCATAATTTATCACTCACACAAATGACACAGACTGAGCAGGGAGTGGCCGGGGATGCAGGACGTGCCCTCACTGACCCTCCCTCTCCCTTTTCTCAGAATAAGCAATTTCCCTTTGAAAACAATCCAGAGCGAGGAAAACCAAACATTACCTTATCAGAAAGGTGTATAGTGGTATATTTTGACAACACAGGCACTGATAAGTCGCCCCCCAGTCAAAGCAAGCACAGCGGACTCGACATTGGCCAGAGGATGGTGTCTGAGGAATGGAGATGTGGGTCAAGGTTGACGGGGACATTCTCTGTGACTGACCGAATATGTGGCAATCCTTCGAGGGCTGAGAAAACAGCACTGATGCATGTGCCTGCCCAGACTAATGTCCTGTCTCTCACACACACACACACACACACACACACGCACACGCACACGCACACGCACACGCACACGCACGGATAAGAAAAGAGGAAGGACCAGCTGCAGGCCAAAAATAAATACACAAAGGAAGACCCACAGTGACTCACTGCTGACATGGACACATAAATGCACGCACCCTCCTGCAGACTATTAAGTACCCCACTAAGTTTAAGAACAACCAGTTAAAATTCCCAATGGAATACCAGGGGCCATTTCCTGAAAAAATCGAATCAGCTAGTATAACTTGACCAACACTTCTGCATAGACGTCTGCAAACGCGCTCCTCACAAAAGGGTGGACAACCGATGCTCTGGATCTACAAAGACATTTAAATGTCCTTTAAGGATGAATATGACCAGCGCTGGTTCAGGCATCTGTCTATTAATAGCAGTGGGGAGACAGGCAGGGAGCTGCGGCCGCCTCCTTCTTCATTAGACCTCGCTTTGAGAGCTAGAAAACTGGTTAAGGCGGAAAAATGGCTGATCTTTCTTTGCCAATGTTTTTGTCCCTCCAGCGGACCAACAAACTCATTGTGCACGCAAACACGCACCTGCATTTGTCTGTCCCATTCCCTCTTTTTGGCAATTCTCTCAGTCCAACCTTTCCCACCATCACATTGGTCTTGATGGTTTCACAAAATAGCTCTTTATATATCAACTGGGAAGCCGTATTGTGTGTGCGTGTGTGTGTTTGTTCCCAGTATTTTCTGAATGCTAATAGCGACCAATACTGGATGAGGGCGTTGGCCTATATGTGTAATCACATGAATATTCAACAGCCCAATTAAACAGGCTGGGGTTTCGCTTCAAAGGGAACACAAACAGTTGGGTGGAGAGTTCAGGCACACACACGCTCGTGTGCACACTCATTCGAGGGCCCTGCCCCGGATTTAATATTGTACCACCGTTCTACACTGCATCTAATTATTTAGTTTGGTTTATTTCTTTTTGAAGTGGAAGACAAGGGTCCCTCTGAGGTTCCGTTAACTGACACTAACACAAACTATTCCAAAGTGATACTTGCACACAATTCACTCCTCTCATCGTTCAGAGGACACCGTTTATATATACATCGGAAACAAGAACAGGAAACAGCTGTGTCTTTTCCTGAGAGCTAGGTGACAAGGTGCCATTCATACACGTCTTTGGTACTGCTCCGACATTGGAAAAACTTGATGAACGAGAAGTCGTAATGAGCCTCACACCAAATATTACTAAACGCAAAGTTGCTGAACTTGGCATATGAACTTCCCAGGAGTCTATTTTTAGATGTTTTTTTTTTTTTCTTTTTAAATCGTAAGAGGTTTTACTGCATAAGCCAGACTGATGAGTTGGCTGTGAAATCAAAGGCCGAACCTCTGAGTATCAGGCTGAGTAAAGGCCCCTCGAACCTCTTTGAACATCATCCCGTTGCCATGGAGATTGACAGGCGACTAAACTGTCAGGGCAGAGGACAAAGATGAGAGGCATGAAAGCCCGATAATAATAAATGAGTGTCTAAGACATCAGGTGAGACATGAAGAGGATAAGGAGGTTTAGAGACAGACAAGCAGTCCGCATTGCTGGAGAAATTAAGCATATGAGTTCAGATGTACAAAACTGCATCGGCGTAAACAGAAATGCACAAATATAATAGTATAAACGAAAATATGTGCAAAGAGTGGTGAAAGAAAAAAACATCAAAGCAAAAGTGAACAAATGCAGCTGTTTTGTTCAGAACACGAGGCTCAAATTGAGGTTTGATGAGATTAAGCAACACGGTGAGATTTTAGATGGACGGATCAAGGTCGACATGAACGCTACGATTATGGATTGTAGCTGGCCAAAATTGTCAATCTCACGAGAAATGTGGTTATGTGATCGTCTTCTTGCGAAGCAGCATTTATTTGTTTAAACATTAGCCTATGAAAAGAAAAAAAAAAGAAAAAATTCCAGTAGTTGTGGCATTGCTATAAACCGCTTGACTCAATGTTATAGTCCCTGTTATCAAAAAAAATCTATCATGGGGATGAACACACGTCAGCCAATCACAGGCTGGTATAAAAGTTTGATACCTGCTAGGTGAATAGAGAGTACTGAGAACAAAATACAGGGATCCCACCAGTGGAGTTTGGAAGCACCCACTGAGGTACAAGCAAACACGTACAGTAAAGTACATACACAGGAAGTAATGGAAGTAAAGAGAGAGAAGAACAGGGGACCTATTCACAGATGACATCGGTGTTTGCTCTGTTGATCAATGGCTGTCTCTCCGCCACACATAAACCCTGGTGCATACTACACAACGCAAACTCCCAAACACAAATATGCCGCCGCAGGAACGACTGCCTGTATGAGAAAAGAAGGCAAGGCAATATTTACACTTGTCATAAAAATAAAAGACACACGAGAGCGAGCAGCGTTTTGTTAGATAGGGAGGCCGACACGAGAAAAAGGGGAAATACACAAATACAAAATACAAAAAAAAAGGGGCAGGGAGGGAAAAAACACTGGAGTGCAAACCGATCGGCCAACTCCTCCATTCCTCGTCCGACTGTAACACTGCAATAAGAGAGTCATGAAGGTCACCGGCAGCGCACACACACACACACTCTGTGCCCGAAAAACTGTTTGCCATGGGCTGACGGCTGGTAAACACAGCGTCGCAAAGACATAAGTAAGAGCTAAGAGATTCCCAAGAGCACATGCTCCATCATCCCGGCGGCTGTCCGTCTCGCCCTGCCGAAAGTCAAGCGAAACTCAGTTGTTTGATTATACACGGGTTTGGCTGCGTGCTTGTGTGACTGTGTGTTGTGTGACTAGAGGGCAATCTGCCGTGGCAGCGGCTTGATTCAGGCTCGATTGTGGTCACATTATGTATCCGTAGCCCTGGTTGTGAACGAGGGAATGTGTCACAGAGCAACATTGCTGTATTTTTTGGTCGCTTTTCAAGTAAAACTGTGTCGCCGAAAATTGTTTCGGCTGTGGGGTCCGGCTGCAGAGGGGGAGGTTGGACGACGAGGAGGTTGTTCAATTATAAGGGACAGAACGAGCCTCAGGGTGCCAGCGGAGCCCTCCCAATGACACACTTCCCTTGTTGCAAAACCAAGTGGCAGCCACTCATTACAAAAGACGTGGTCAAACTTTGACAGCGCAGAACCAATTCCAGGTTCAACACATATGGAAACAGCAACTCAAATAGAAAATGAATAAGACTTACACATGTATTGATAAACAAATGCACGTTATCAGTTCTTCCTGTTATTCATTCATAAAAAGGGAAAGAAAGAGCGTATTTACCATGAGATCACATTCCTGGGGTTGTTATCAGTTTGAGTTTGCAAACAGCTGCATGATAACAGTTCAGATTGATATCGCTGATCTAAACTGTTCAAATCAGTGCCGTGTTTGAGGTGATGACGGATACTGCGGGAGAACAAAACGTTTCATCTCCAACCAAAGCAAGTATGATAGCAGACAGAAGAAGACAAAGGATGAGCAGGAGGACAGGTGGGCATGTGGAGAAATGGCTTGGGGGGGAAAGAGGGGTCATCCAAGGTCCTCTGGTTTTTTTTTCACAATATTTTCCATCCCTCTATTGAAAGGGACATGGCTAGCGGACACTTTCAGACAGGCCCCCGAAGGACGTTATCCTCTCCCAAGACCAACGCGGCATCAGAGTTTCTACCAAACAAAAATCGTATTGACTGAGAGGACTAGCCTCCAGACTTGGCTTCTGTTGTATCTCAACTCTGTAGTTTATATAAGACCAGAAGCAGCTCCTCTGCTTTTACCCATCTCCTGTCTTCCATCTTAACAGTAGACACTCTGCGCCTTCCAGCCCTTCATTTCCTCTGTCTGGTTTAACCAATGCTCCAGCTCTCCCATTCCTCTGAGACCAAATACCAGACTAGATCAGACTCCATCGGTCTGGGTGCAGGCCTCCTCGTGTGAAAGCGAGAGTCTGCCCATGTGTGCATCTGTGCGCGTTGACGCTTCCAGGCATAGGAACACCACCAGCTCCATTACACAGCGCTAAAGACGAATTGGGGGGGGGGGGGTGTAGTCAGTCAATCAATTAATGAGCAGTTAATTGTAATTAATCCCACAGGCCGAGCACCAGCTGCTGAACACAGCTAATGCTGAGTTTTCACACTGCCACTCCACCTCCTCTAAAAGAACTACCACCAGGGGATACATACATCAAACTCACGGGCAGCTGTAGAGCTCGCCTGAGTAGCCTGTTATTGCAAATAAGTCATAAATGGTCCCCAATCAGCAATAATCACACACTTACAACATATTATTAAATACTGTTAACATCCCTTAGTGGTGGCTCTGGTTGATTTTATAGGCTGCCACTCATGCTTCGGCATGAGTTACTGTTTAACAGGAGCTGAGATAACCTCCAAAGACCTCTTAGTTACAGTATTGATCAAACAACCATAACGTTATTGGAAAATCCCTGTTTAACATAAAAAGAAAAAAGACATGAACCTGCAATAAGTCTCCAAACGACTCTTTCTCCCCAGTTGCCAAGTGACTGCTGAGGACAAGGTTTCTGCACGAGTCCATTTTGGACCGTTTTGATAGTTGTTGTGAGTCCAAGCTTAGATCAAGACGCCATAGAGAACTTCTCGTCATAAAACCAAATCACTGAAAGAAAGAGACGCGAAAAGGAACATGCAAAAGCATGCTATTCGATGAAAAGGCCGCCAGATATTTAGAGTAAACCGGCTGTGTCTTCAGTCATGAGAACAGGTGCAGCGAGGAGACGGGGAAGACGCAGACCTGGTCTTGAAGAAAACAAGAAACAAGCTCGTGTGTTTTAAACTTACCTTAGAGTACTGTCTACGAAGACTGAAGCGCTGAACCATCCTCACTGACCGAGCGGCAGACCCACAGCTGGAACCCCCCGTTCTACTCTCCTTCACTCGCACCCCTCCAAAGTGCACACCGCTCACATAATACACACACACACACACGCGCGCACACACACAAACCGGAAGACGCACGCGCTACCCTCCTCTCCAAACATTCATGTGCACACACATTTCAAGTCAATGTCGTTTTCGTCTACTATGCAAACACAAATGAGGAGAGATGAGAAAAGGGAGAGAGAGAGAGAGCGAGAGAGAGAGAGAGAGAGAGCGAGCGGACATAAAGACAGCTCAGCTGTGTCGTCCTCTATCTCATATTCCCAGTGATCCCCTGAGCTCTGTCGCTTTCTCTCACAGGCACAGTCAGTCGCACAAGATGCTGCTACCACATGGCAGGCAGTACACATGTTAAGCCCACACACACACACACACATCCATGTATAAAATTGAGGTTTCACAGACACACGCATACACACCCCTGCACATCCTCTTCAGACTACAGCTTTGACAACATTTCACACATTGCTCAGTTTTAACTCTCCGGCGAGCCAAGCTTGCCTACTGCTTCCTGTCAGTGATCCGAAGGGTGGGGTGAGGGTGAGGAGGAGGAGGAGGAGGAGGAGAGGGGGAGAGGAGGAGGGACCAGCTGACTGTCTATACTAAGTCTCTCCAGGGACAGAGGGAGGGGGGACGGAGAGGGAAAGAGAGAGCGAGAGAGGAAGAGGAAGAAAGAGCAAGGGGGGGGTATGAAAGCAAGAAAGAAAGAATCCTGCCAGGCACACAAATTTAAACCATACAACCCTCGACCTGCACCGACAGCGGGATGTTACACACCTTCAAGTGTAAATCTCAGCGTCACCATGGCAACAAAAAGGGAGCATTGCTCTCGGCAGCAACTTTTGGTATAACCGCGCCGACTGCTGGGATGACCTGCTGTTCGGGGACGGTGCTGTGTGACGTTTGCTCAGGACGAGCGAGACGGGAAAGATGGACCGTCGTCCATCACGGCAGCAGCGGCAGCAGGACTAATGGAGCACAGATGTCAGCTCTCTCATTCGCACTGTGGTCATGTGCACAGGACTGAAGGACACACACTTTCACCCGTCAACAAATGGGAAATGACAACATCAAGTTGAGCTCTTTGATTAAAGCTGTGCTTCTACATCCTCCGGTCTAGACGCGCCGCCCACTGCCTCCATCCTACACAGCGATATGGTGTCCATGGCTTTGGCTCATTTCGTTAAACCCCCACAAACATGAGCTCATTATGCAAACACAACCTGCACATGAACCAAGCCCAACGCCGCCGCTCCCAGCAGGTTGGCTGGGTGGACAGTGACCTCTGGTGGCAAACGCAGCAAACAGCAGCGTACAAGGTTACAAGTCGGGGCTGAGGTTGAGTTCAACCATTAGATTGTCCAGTCAGTGAGGTTTACCAGAGGGATGCCGCAGAAATGGTCCATAGCCTGCTGGTCCCTCGATTAAACAAAAAGGCTACAATCTTCCACAATAGAGATATATGGAACTTGAGGAGACTATGGACGACATCTGATGAATATCCCAGCAAAATACAAAAGGCACACTGGTGTAAACTGGTGCTGTAAAGAATGTGTCTTAATAATTATAGCATTTAGGAGAGGAGTCATACAGTGTAAAATACACAGTGTTTGTATTGAACAAAAACGTCAGTACATAACCCGGATTTCTCGCGTTTTTGCACTGTAGTGGAGGGGTCACAAAAATCAGGAATCGGGTACTGAGAACTCTGTGACTGGTGGGTCTTGGTGTGATAGGTGGATGGGGCCTCATTAGCGCCGTAGAAAGTTGGACACTCGAAGTTAATATCGCCACATCCATCTGAGAGCGAAGGCATGCATTTTTCAGTGAGCCGTTTGCACCGTGAATCTCTCTCCTCAATTGCTTTGATGCCATCAGAACGCGTCTTTGCTCTCGATCAATAGTCATTAGTGTGCAGAAACAGACTGTGGTAATGACAGACGGCAGTGAAAGCCTGCTCTCTGTGCTCACAGCTGTAACAACAGGGAGTGCTGCTGAACCTCAGTTTTTTAATTAATGAGGCCCGGCAACAGCCGAAAGGGGAAAAGCGTGTGTGGCGATGACGGGATTCACAAATGATGTTACTCACCCTGTCTGTCTCCTCCGTGGATTGGTACCCTGATGACAGCAACGCGTCATTCACGGTGTTTCCTGGGGCAGGGCTGCTGGGTGTGTGGTCCGTGGCGGAGGAGGAGGATCGTGGGCGGCTGGTGTGCTGCTGTGGATCGTTGGTGTAGCGGCGGCGTGGGGCCTGGGGGCTGCCCCTGAGGAGCGGGTCCCGGTCTCCGCTCCCCGATCCCGATCCAGACCCCGACCCGGAACCCTTACTGTGCCGGCTCTGCAGGCTGGTCCCCCGCCTCATGGTGCCTGCCGGCGCTGAGCACTGGCCAGCTGCAGAGGGAACCACAGGAGCAGAGTCAGGACAGCAGGACCCCAAGGCATCCTCTGGGGCGGAGGGGAAGGTGCCACCTGCCGACACTACGGAGGAAGATGAGGAGGAGGAGGAAGAGGGGATGGTGGAGCGAGAGTGGGAGAGGCGTTTACGCTGCTGCTGAAACAGCTGTTTGAGTCCCTGTCCGAGAACCCCGATGCCCTCCCTGGCATTCAGACTTATTTTAGTGAAAGAGAGGTGCTCTGACTGGGATGGGGCCTTCTTCAACCCAGGGCTTTTTGACCTCCCTGCCTCTCTTCTATCTTCAGGACCTGAACTGGGACCTGCCTCGTCCGCCTCCTGTTGACTGTTGTGCCCCTGCTGCATGTGGCCCTGTTGACCTAGCATGACTAACATGAAGGAATAATAGGACTAAACCCCCCCCTCTCTAGAATACAGCAGAGAAAAGTTAAGTTGAGAACAGTGGGAGTGGAGATGGGCCTGTCTGACAGAGGGTGTGATCGGCTGATGGTCTGGGGGTCGAATCCGAACAGGGAGCATGCATCTCTGATTCCATGCTGGTCTAGTACAGAGAGAGAGGAGATGGATTATGAGAAGCTGGAATGTTGCCCTGTCAAGCAATCGCTCATTTTCACCTCAACTTCAGGTTATTTACATTTTCTCAATTTCTTATTTCCATTACAATTTTTAACTAAACGTTGACACTGTAGACTGGGAAACACGAATTGACATCAGAGTAAGAATGAGATTGGGTACATTTGTGATAGTAATGTTAAAATAAAACAAGAATGTTATCTTTTGAAGATGATCAGATAGTGACATTGGAAGCTGAGCCAGTCATCGGAATCACTCCACATTGAAATACCCCAGTCTTTTAGTGATTCGGCAAAATGTTGGATCTAGGTCAGCTGGCGTGATACAAAGATTACAAGAGGAAGCCATGCACGCATTCAAAATTAGATGCAGGTACATGCAATCTGAGGAAATAAAACAATAACCTTGGAGGAGGATGCAGCCAAAAGGGCAAAAGCGAGGGAGAGGATGAAGAAAAAGAGGAGTGAAAAAGGAGTAGAAGAAAAAAAAAGCTACATACCATCAGCCCAGCTGTCAGCCTAGTGTGACTCACTGTTGTGGATTACCTGAGAGGAAGGAGGACAAAAAAAATCATAAAAATACATGTAAACATTTGAAGCTTTAACCATACAATACTGAACGCAATGCATATCTCACTCTGCTCACTTTTATCGTGAGCTGGGAAAATGCTGGCAGTGGTACGAAGAGTGATACAGAGTGATAGGTGCGATTGTGTCTTCCTCCAGGAGCTCATTTCATATCCCCTAATGCCACCTCTCCTTATCCCGAGGCTGTGTCACCACACACGCGCACACACGCACACAGCGCAGTGGCACAAGCAAAGGTCGCGGGGCACACACTCGTCACAAACTGCCTGGCTCAATTTAACTCCGTGACGAAACCAACATGACGGACACCTGATAAAATACGAGCGGCCGTCTGCCAGAAGGAACCCTATTGGCGGAAAAGGGATCACCTCAGAGACAGACCCATAGACAGGCAGCCAGTCATCCCACTCCTCCCCGCAGCATCACTAGCAGCTCCCACAGAGAGCAGCAAAACAAAGGAGGCAGGAACATCCAGAGCCTGGGGAGGGGAAGTTCAATCTACACTATATTCCTTCAGCTGCACAGGTCATAACAAGGTCAATAACTCAAAAGACGGGCAGGCAGACCCGCTAATATAAACACAGTGCAAGAACGCATTCTCTGGGCTATGACAGGCCTCGATTCACATTGCTGTGCAGATAATCAGCTGTTGGGGTTTTACACTGGGTCCGGAGAAGGAAGAATGAGAGGATGAGCGTAAAGCTTCCGTTTTTTTGAACAACCACACTATCATTGCAAAGGGAATGCACATTGTCAACATGAAAAACAAAAGCACACAGTGGCTTTCAATTGCTACACGAGCCGATGCTAAGTCCGATTTTGTCTTTTGTTTTTCTCGGTTCAGTTAGTGCAGATACTGATTTTTTTTTTTTTTTACGGATGTAAAGAAATGTCAGTCTTTGATATATATATATATATACATGACAATGAAGTTCAAAAGGAAATTTGAAATCTATTTGAGTATTATCACAAATATTATATTTTATATTATATGTATATTTGAGATCATATTTCCTGTGTGTAAAGGTGAGTAGTCATTCATACAAGTCAAAGTGAAGTGTTGCCTGTTGAATTGAGTGAGTGGCCTGTTGAGTGGTGGTGGTAAATCCTGAACCCAAATCTGAACCTGAAGCCCTCTTCCGAGCCTCACATCTATCCCTCCCTCTGTGGCTACAAATCTCCTCCATCATCCCCAGGCTGATCCCAGAGCTGGATTGGATATTTTCTTGATTGCCTCGCGGTTTTGTACTCAAACGAAATCCTCTTTCGGGGAGCCTTTGGATGACAAAGCCTTATTGTCAGACACGGTGTGGACGCTTGAGTATTTGTGAGCACTCCCATCGTTGACATGAACAAACAGCAGATGGACATCTGACTAACGCCAGTCCTGTTCGGACCCAACTCACCCAACCGACTGCATCTGTATTTCAGCATTATTTTATTATATTTCTAAACTATATATATATATATAAATTCTCTACCTCTACAGGCTCATCAAATAAACCTCAAAAACATGCGAGGGACTGTCCTCATTCTTTTCCGTGTATTTAATCCTTATCTACCACAGAAACAGATGTGTGACAGACGGTGATTATCAGTGAATAACGTGTCATTTTTGTCAACAGCGTCTGTGAGTCAGCATGTTTTTCAGAGAGTTCGCAGCAATGTCAAAAGTGGATGACGAATGACCACATGGACAATGGCCTCTCTGGAACCTAGGCCCCTTCAATCGTACCCTAGTATAAATACAAGGGCAAACAGGAGCTTGACATTCCCTTGCCCCCTTATCCTAACATAACATAGATGGCACTCAAGTTAAAATCCAAAATTCAGTGTCATGGGGATAAATAGTACAAAACAATATTTTTTCTTTGCCGACCCTTTATGTGTCATATAACAAAAAGCTGTGCGCTGTTGTTTAACATAAATGACAGTATGACAGCTATTTAATGTTCGCTTTCTCTCCATAAATAGAGAACAGCACGAAGCTTCATACAGCAACACATTACAATAACAAAGATGGGGCACGTCAATGCCCTAAAATCACGTCCATTATAATTATTGAAGGCGGACAATCAAATATGATTATTTCATAGAAGATTAACACCTCCTCCCCAGCACCAACGGCGAAACAATGATGAAGCAGACAATCTGCAATATCAAATTATGCAAGACAGATTATGTGTCAGCACTGCACGAAGTCTTAAAAGCAGTTACAGTGAACAGGTGGTTCCAAACCCAAACAGATAATATACCTGACCACTGTTTGTTTTAAACTGCTCTATATTTCTCTTCACTTAAAAAAGAAAGTTGCACACTGGACATTACCGAGACAAGTGGAGATCCATCTGTCCCATGCCCTCTGACACTGAAGCAGCCATGTTGTTCAATGCTGAACACACAGTGGTTTAATTCAAAATATGGCCATCGCTCCAACAATCCCATGCAGTGTTTCCAGAAGGCTCCGAGAGCTGGCGTGGAATAGGCCGCTCTTTGTTCCCTCTGAGCCACACACAGGCCCATCGCTGCTCTTTGTGCTGCGGCTCTTTCACTGACAGACACACATCAATACGAGGGGAATTAGGCCAGAGGGTTCTGGCAGCAATGTTGGTGTGTGACCACGTGCGTGAATGTGTGTGTGTCAGACAGAGGGAGAGAAAAGTAACCAGAAAGAGGGAGACAGCTTGAATGATGTTGTGTGGAAATGCGCATATCAGCACATGCACACGTATACAGCATGGGTTTGTGTGCTGTCTTTAACCAAGGGAAAAATGGACCATATCTCATTCCGCAGCTGTATAATGACAGCATAGGCAGGAAACAGGAACAATCGTTATTGTATTTGTGTGTGTGTGTGCGTTGGGGGAGTCGGAGAATAGCACATTTGTATCGGCCCTGACAGTGCAGGAGATGACTTCAGCATACTGCATAAAGGATGATAAGAGAAGAACAACTCTTTGTATCAGACGGGGAGAGTGTGCACGTCGGGTGAGGAAGCGCTCACACGGAAGGTCACAGAGGGGAAGGGGACAGGTCGGATCAGAATTCTTCCAACGGTCCACTGCACGTGCCGCGCGGCCAGGCGCTCAGCAGAGATTGTGTCTGAATGAGAAAGGTGAATGGCAGGTAGTTCCCTGACAGAGGCTGGCACCAGGCCCTATTGTGCAAGATGAAACCCCCGAGGGAGGCTCCGGCTGCCAGAGCTGCGCTCAGCTTTCCAAGAACAGGACGAACCAGACGACACACAATCATCATTCCCTCCTATACATGCAAACGCTGAAAAGCCACAAACACATCCGGTTCCTGACACCACGCATTTTTTCTAAAGTTTCAAGCAAAAGATGACTAAGTAGCGTAAGACTACTACCAGAAGACACCAGTGTTATGTGTGTGCATGTATCCTTAGTAACGACTTCCTTTGTTACCTTCCCCCCTTCTTCTACCTTTTTAAAACGTAAAAAAGCCGTCACAAAAGTATGAATATCAAAAGCACAACAAACACAGGACTTACAGGATGATACTGGGTTGTAAATGCCACGTACATCTGCATATAGGCTGTAGAAAGATTAAAAGCCGGACAGAATGGCCCGATGCAAGTTATAATGATTGATCACATTCCGAACGACCCTTTTTTACTACCTCACATTTACTGGTGAAGACCTTGTCTACCTGACAACTCGGTGCATCGGTGTTCAACGTCTCCCGATGAATAATTCACCCTGTGCATGGAACCGATACTGGTCCATATTGACTACAGCTGCGGCCAAACTCGACGCAGGCGTAATGTGTCTGACCTTATGTAAAGTGAAATGAAGATCTGACCACCTCGCTCGTTTTACGAGTGAGACAGATGTTCTCAAAAAGGGGGTTTCCAGTGGACGAGAGGGGACATTAGTGGGGTATTTAATACATCTGATGCCCCGCAAAGTGGCCTTCACTCACTGCCCTGATATGTGTTTAACAGTGGCCGGGCTTCTGACTTGGCCAACGTAGCTCATATTCCACCCTCTCTGGCAGAGCGTCGTCAACTCTCAACGGCCTGGAAACCACCTACACACGAGCTGAAATCTCATACCAGAGATTGTGTTAAAGGCACACGACCGTACGGAATGGGAATGGGAATGTGTTTCGGGGGTCAACGTGCACTTTGTGAGGCTGAGGAGAGAAACCGGCCCGGTTATGAGGTCGAAGGGGTCACGTGGCTCTTTGTGGTGCCGGCAGGTGAGAACCGCTCTGCGCAGTCAGGTATAAATCAGCCACGTTGTCACCTATTTAAATAACTCTTCACTGGAATATCTGGGCTCAGGTAACCAGACACCACTCCGGCTCACTGGAGGGGTAAGTGGGGCTCAGCTCGCCTAAGCTCAGGTCATGAAGCTTTTTACCATGAGCTTGATATTGGGCTCACCATGTAGCCAGAGGGTCAACAATATAATCAATCAATATATTCATGATGAAAGATAATATTCCTCCTCCTGGCCTCCAACCCTCAATGTCTACTCTTTTAGATTACACAATCTAAAGAAGAAGCAAGGGGGAAAAAAATTTAATCAAAGAAATATGAAAGTGATGCACTGTTTAGAATGCAATCTCATCGTAACTTAATATGTGTCTGAATAACTCAGATGGCCTTATGTGCATATGCAGCCCCACAAGCCCGACTGTGATAAATATGAGCTCGGGGCAGAATGATAGATTGTTTAATTGGGATGTAATTAAAGGACTTGTTCACAGTATGATTCTGGGGTCTTCACCTCTCGGCGTTCACATACTAAGTTGTGTATGCAAATGTCCCTGTTTCTTCAGATATGGAATACAAAGTGGTGCAGACTTCTGTTGAATTTTGCAGGCAAACACTGTGTAGAAAACACATGGTACATTTTGCATTATAAATATTGTAACTTAGGAAGTTACAGATTAACTTAAACTGGAACCACAGCCATGTTTTAAAGTGCAAACTCTTCTGACGCTCGGTGCCCCCTCTGTCTTCAAATAGGAAGGAATCAGAAGGAAACAGGCAACTTGTTGCCACTGGGAAACCACAGCCTTTACAAAGGAATTTCACCTTCATTCAGGAAGTGTGGGAGTCTGTCAGAGTGTACAGTATATGTCCACAAGTGCATGATGGAAACTGTGATACCCCTGCGAACTTGTGGGTTTTACACAGAAAAGCTCTGCTGGGAAAGGAAGAGGGAGAGAGAGAAAGAACGCATGAGGCAGACAGGACAAAAGAGTGAGAGGAAAAACGATTTCCTCTCTGAGATACAGCACTTCCTCTCCGGGCCATGGCTCGGTTGAGAGAACACAGCCACATCTGTATGAATGATTCTCAGATGGATTTGTCCCCACTGGGGTGAAACGAAAGTCACCAGGAGATGACATCATCCCCTGGCACCCCAAAAATGTGAAAGAGTAGATAAACTGGTGCTATGACAGTTTCCTGGGCAATTCTGGAACTTCACACAAGGATAACTTAATTCCATCCTAAGCATGCTCTGTAACTAATCAATTTGTGGTATATGTATATTGTTTATAAGTAAAGCCTTGAAGTTTTAAGCCTTACTGTTACTTAGTCAAGTCAAACTTTTTGCCATGAAAATGCAAGAAAACTAAATATATAAAAACACAAATATTGAAAAGCATGACAACGCTATCTGACTAACAAAATGGTGTGAAAGACACTTGATGACAATGTGCATCCCATAATAGGTGTAAAAATGCCTAGGATACCGAAAGTGTACAGCACCATTATATCAGGCGCAATACAGGTAACGTTATGCAGAACGTGCACATGCAAACTTAAAGGCAGAAATGTGCCCAATGTTCAACTGCATCCCTCACCGGCTTCCCACTCACAAACTCTGCCAATTGTGTTTGTTGGAATGCACAACCGAGTTGGGGGTACTTCTGCCAAGATCTGAGCCTAGGCAACCCAGGATATGCTGCACTCAGAGTGTACAACACCCCCCCCCCCCCCCCCCCCCCCGCAGCAGCGTTAAACTCCAAATGAGAAGAAAACTAAAAATCTCACGTATGTCCAGAAGTCACTTCCATTATGTTGAATAAATAAAACCATCACATGTATAACTTTAACTAAAATTCACCTTGTGTCCTTCTAATCCACTGTCTGCACATTTCTTGGGAGAAATGCAGACTTTGTGCTCACACGGCTAATTAATCAGTGCCTGTGACAGGCAGGCACCGGGTTAATCGCGTGATCCGATCCACCATGAGCGCATCATCGGTGCATCCGACGCCGAGGTGCCACACTGAGCTGAGCATAAATCAGATGAGGAGGCGACACCATCTTTAGAAATGTCTTGGTCTCGAGTGCAGACACGGACATACCTGTACATATATCCTTAACACAAAAGAATTACACTCGCATAAAGTCTCTCGATTCTTCGGGGAAAGCACAACATGAGTGCAGCAGCATGAGGAGGAGGGGGAGGGGGAGGAGGTGGGCAGCGTCATCTTGGTGGTCTGACCATCGGAGTGAGACATGAATGGCTGCGTTAGCCGAGCCCTGGAGGGACATTCCGACTCTCAGCCACTTAGCAGAGTACGCTGAACAGATACCGGGTAATGCTGTATCATGCCATAACGGACCCTTTCAACCCCCCACCCCCCGTACATGTGTACCTAATGTATGTGCAGTGCAGTCCCAAAACCTGCCTGTCAAATAAAAAAGAAATAAAAAAAAATGGGATGACAGGTGGAAACAGTTATCATGATGCATGTGTAGAGAACGTGGGGTGGAAACCAACCTTCAGTCCATCCTGGAGATGTTGGAGCAGCTTTTCCTCACTGCAGAGGAGATGCCCACCTGCTACATCAGGCCCACGGCTCTTCAAAACACAGGAGAAAAAAAAAATCAAAGAGTCATCATCTGAATGCTTCCTTGGCCCAGTGTATTACCCTGCCCGCTGTGTGTGTCTCCCAGACATCGATCACAATATAATGCAGAAAAGATTCTTCTATGTCTGGAGTATTAGGAATCAGATACGATGCGGCTGTGGACTTACATCCTTTCCAGGGCTGTGGAAATGTCTTTAGCCCGTAAGATTGCATTAGCCAGATGAGTTGAGACTAAAATAAATATAATAATAATAATTCAACCTCGTGTGGGTTGTATGAGACTGTCTGAGGCTATACATCATAAGGTGATAAATATATTGTGACAGTATCACAAAAATACAATTTATTACATGAATTCTTTGGAAATAAAACCCTACACGTAGCTGTTTGCCTTCTCCACGTTCCACAACAAGCAATAATAACTTTTATTTTTTCCCCAGATGTCCCTAATTGCATTTGTTTAATTCCAACTGTGACCTAAGGATAATGCGACGAATCTGTTCAATAGAAATAAAAAACGCCGATTTACATGGAATAATTGAAAGAATATAAAAATAAAAATTCTTAGTTTATCTCTTTGAGTAACATTTAACGTCACACCACTCCGGGGGGGAAAAAAAGCATGAGAAGCGGTGTGTAAAAAAACACACAGCGAGACTTTTTTTGAGTTGTTGTCAGCGATGTTGTCAGTGAGCAGCACTGTTGTGTTAACGGACGCAGGTTGTTGTCAGACCCGTCAGTGTGTCATCGCACTGATACATCAACATATGTGACAGCACACTCTCCTCCCGGCGAAAACTACACAAAACACCACTCACACACTCATAAACGGACGACAATGCAACAAAAAAGAAGCCGAAGCGAGAAGACATTAGACACTTACGTTGCGCGGGTGATGACAAACTGTTGAAGCAGGCACGTTCAGAGAGTGACACTCCAACGGCCGAGTCCCGTGCGTCCCTCGCTCTGCCCTCGTCTGACGTCATGACGCAAGTCGACAGGAAGTTCCCTGAAGGTTGTGCTGCAGTAAGATGCTCCGCTCACTTGTCCAGAAATCCATCTCTTCACTTCAAGTAAAGTTTTTTTTTTTTTTTTTTTTTTTTTTGTACTCAATAAATACACGTTTCTGTGGTATTTATCAATTATTTGATTCCAAACAAATGTAAGTAATGAATTAAAAATAAAAATAGATCACTTGTGTGCTATGCTAACACATATATACTGTATCGTGTGGCAGCTTTTCAAGTGTTAGAAAAAAAAATCATACATAAAACATTTTCCAGGTCATTACCCATCTTCTTGTTTAGTCATTGCCTTTGATGGAGAATAATTTGTATCATGAACTCACAAACAGTTTTAAGAAATAAAACAATTCCAAAGTGCTTTGGGAAAAACTGTTTTTAATTCAAGTATAAGTAAGTAAGTAAAAATAGGGCCCTGGAAATGAGAACCAAAATAATTGTAATTAAAAATTCAAAACTCATTTAAAAAATCCTTATTTTTATTTATACCAACTTCATTGTTGATCAACTGTAAACCAGCAAAACGCTGACATTATGCTCACTAATGTGAAACCTGTCCATACAGCCCAACTATGCTTTTGAGTCTCAAGAGGCTGTGGTAAAACTGAGATACCTTAAGACTGTTGTATGAAAGTGAATCGCTAAGAGTTGTAATTAGAGCCGCGGTGCTAATGCATTTCATTGGCTTTGTACTTGTACTTTACACTTTGACAATAAAGTTGAATCTAATCTAATATATCTAATCTAATGGCGTTTGATACTGCGAGTAGATTTCTCGCCTCTAGAGGGAACCATTGACTCAGACATGCTGGTGAGAGATGGGCTTCATCAGAACAGATGGTGCTGTATCGAACCTGTATCCAACTATTCTTGAGCCTTGATAACATATAGATTATTTTTCTTGAACGGTTACAATGTAGGAGATGAAATAACCAGATTGGATTAGATAAGATAAATCAAAATTTATTTGAAGAAAAAATGAAAATGTATTATCAGACTCCTTCAATTTTCCTGACGCAATATATAAACAATAACTGACCGTTACTCAAACCTGTGACTCACAGTCATTTTCAATATTCATATATATATATAAGATATAAAATATAAAATATAAAATATACATATATTATTATAATAGTTATTCCGAAAAAGGAGCGGTTTATATCCCCTAACCCAGTGTTTTTCAACCTTTTTTGAGGGATGGCACATTTTTTATATAAAAAACATCCCGGGGCACACCACCAACCAAAAAGGTTACAAAATGACACATCTTGGCTTAATACAGTTTATAAATGACAATTGAGTCTCTCGACTTGTTCATACTCACTCAGTGTGAAATCTCTGCCTGTATAGAAATGATTTGCTGTAACTAATCCCAAGGCACATCTGATGATCTCTCAAGGCACAGCGGTTGAAAATCACTGCCATAATGCTACGAGTACTTTAAACATACAGGAAAGGACTGTTAAAGGCCATAATTCATTCTTCTCAAAATTCCAATACCACATGCCTAATGTTTTCATCTGTGAGGTTCATCGTGACTCATGACTGTCACATATACCCTCCCCAGAAATTTGAGGATTGCAATTTGTCTTATTCCACAAACCAAACAATAAACTGCTGTCGGTTAAATGTAAGTAATATTTTCCTTTAATCAATTTGTATTGTGAAAAAAGCAGACTGATACATCATAGAAACAAAAACTAAAGGTCACAGAATATTTCTTTTTTGTTTAAGTGGCAAATTCATATTTTCCTTAACTACTTTTACCAAAAGGGCAAATATTCAGAAAAAAAGGTTAATTCAAGGATGACAGAAAATTAGATTACTGCTCCCTTTAGTAGAATTTATACCTTGTATAACAAGCACTAATACAGTCTGGTTTTTAGAGCATTCCAAGTGAGACCTGATTGAAAGCTCATAAGATGTTACATATAAATGAAGATGATCTGGGATTTAGAAGAATTGATCAGAATAGGCTCAACAATGTATCATCTGTGCACATTTTAGCGGTTCCTTGGACCGTGCTCTTCTGAAGACTTCAGATATTGTACCAGGAATCTGTTGGAGCCACTCTCCAAGTTTTGGGGATCGCAGCCCATCATGCTCCTTCTACCATGAGGAACACAAAGGATATCGCCATCCACATCTGGTGCCGTTAATTGAGTACTTAGATCTTTTCCTGCCCCTTTTTCCTGAAGTTTCTGTCAGCAGCGGTCGCAACAACTAACACTATCGCACTCTGTATTTTTACTAAACCACCGCTATGCCTGGTTAATTAGCCTGCAGCTGTTTGTCTAAGTCTGGAGTATGAGGTCCCACAGGATCTTAGCTCTGTTGTTCTCGAGGACCTTTTTGCGTTGTGTTCCATGGGGACTTTGAAACCTCAAATCCATACTCTATACAGATTATGCTATACACTATCCCCGCCACTCTGTTATACCTCTCTCATTGTAAGCTGTCCCAGCTTGCAAAATCATGCCATTTGTACTTATTAGGAGATGGGACTTTCCTACCACTATCTAAGCTCGTTCTTAAACAAATGTTTGTGCTCTGCAGGCTCTGTCGGCACTTCAAAAAAATGTTTCTGCCAAGACTGTTATTGCTGAGTAGTTAAAATGAATGGCAAGCACTGCTTGTTTGGAATCTTTAATGTACCGTATATACTGTACTTTAAATGCGTATCCTGAAAGGAACAAACTGAGTAAATAGCTTAGGTTTAAAAAAATAATAATAATAATGCAATCTTATTTATTTATAAAGTGTTTTAATTTTTGTGTGCCACTTTTTGGGTTTCCACTTATTTGCTGTAGTATGTTGTTCTCAGTTGGATTGTTTTTGTATCTATCAGGAGAGTTAAAAAAAATGTAAACTTGAATTGCAGCGGAGCCTAAATGAAAACTATTAAGATGCATTTATATTGTTTTTACCCCCTCTATCACCTGATCCTTTCTGATTCCTGCATCCGTTCTGTTTGTCGCGACCACCCTGGAAAGTGTCTTCATGCATAGTAAATAAAAATAATTTCATGTAATTTTTCATTACCCTGTAGAAAATTGTAACTGACCTGCAAATGACGATTACCGTGCTGTAAATTGCTTTAATTTCTAAATTAAAATGTTCAATCACGATGATTAAGGAGGGGAAATGAGATAAGAGTATCAGAAGTATGAATCAGTGGAGTAGCTGTGGACAAAAATAAAAATCAGTCTACTCTCATTTTGTAAGTTTATCTGCAACAAACCCATTTGCCTCCCTGCTTTCAAAGCTCTTAATGAACGTGTCAGAGATGCTCACACAACAGGATGTGCAGTGCTAAGCAGCAGAGCGAGTTCACGCAGAAAAACACATCCTGTGGAAACGGGGGAATTGGCCAGTTTTTTTTTCTCAAAACATTGTCCTCAAAGAGTAAGCTTGATGGACTCGACGATGTCACGTACATCACATGACTGCCATTAGCCACAGCATTCAAACAAGCTTACACACGGTCACAAACAGAAACACCCTCAAATGTAACGAACGTAATGTAATGTAATGCCCCACACACACCAACAAAAACAACAAAAAACAACCACAGGCCGGCTGTTTTTCTTCTCTCCTACAATAAAGCCGAGGATAATGGGAAAAGATTAGTGTCAGCGGCTGACGCCCGGCGACCCCTTTCTCTGAAAGCGTGGCAGATGAGGATGCTGGCTCTCACTGGCGCTCGCCAATTAGAGCCTCCACTCCAGCAGGTGGGGCCTAATGAAGAGTCCGGGGCACGGGAGTTAGAGGCAGATCGATCCCCGGCACGGTGAGGGCACGGCTGGGAGGCCGACACGGGAAAGCCTGGGGACTGAGGGACTGCATCTCCTCCCTCTATCATACACAGGTCACATCCAGGGAGATGTGGTCACATTGGGCCGCGTTTTGACCTGGCAACATCATTAGACCCACTCTCCTTTTGAGCTTAGGTGTATATTTGACTCCTCTCTATCTCCAGACGTCTGTTGCTGATGTTTGCCAAGAGTGCAAAGCACCAGTGGATACCTTCGGCACGTGCTACCTTAACCTGAGCTTTTTAAGCTGCATCTTTTTTAGACTAATCCTGTCAGAGCAGTAATGTTTCACTCACAGCAGGATTTACAACCACTTCTTCTTTCACTGGTAATTCATTTAATGAGCTTCATATTCCATTTCACACAGTTTGACATAAGCTTTGGCGTCAGTTCTAAATGCACATTCTTTAGAGCGTAAAATCTATGGACTATAAAACTGGTGTTATTTTAACAGCGGCACTGATTGCTTCTCTCAGTGACATTCCAATTTACTTACCATTAAAATGAACAGACTCTCATTTCCTCGAGATGATATGCAATGAATGGTATCATTTAATATAGCACCACCATTAGGTCAGGCTAGTCTAAGCAATTACATTTTTTTTTCATGCTATCAACTTGTGTATCACATTTTTCTATAAAGCCTCAGAGAGATGCTTGCCTGCTCATGCCTGGTTTTAACTGTCCCCTGAAGAGATTTTAAAAAAGCAGCGTTAAGTTTAAAGTCTATGGCCTTGGCATAAGCCGTGCAGTGTCATCCACAGATATTGCTGCTTTCATGGGATATGTTTCTTCATTAAAATGAACAGTGTCAGTGCAGTGTATCCTAAAATGACTCTGTAGCTGCATTTTTACTCTCATAAAAGCAAGTATGAAGTTTCCAAGTTCATAGTGATAAAAAACAAAAGATTTTGGATGACCACAAAGTTCTAAAAGTACTTAGTACGGGACGCCTCTATTTATTGCTTTTGTTGTTTTTATGATATTTAGTTGAAAATAACAAAAAGTTGAAATAACACCAGCCCTATACGGTAAACGACACCGCAACCACTTGGGAATCAAGTTGGGACTTCTAAAAACTATACAATTACAGTCCCTCTGAGTACAGGTTTCATTTTTTTGTTTAAAAAAAAAAAAAAAAAAAAACACAACACAAGCTCACTCTGTATTCTGAACATGGCCACTGCTGCTCAGACTTTGATAAGGTCAGGATCCCTCTGCCTCCTCAGTGTTTCTGCGTCTCCACAGTGATCAGCATGTTAATGGGACTAATTGCTATTTCTACTTTTGGATTAACATTTAGCGGGGAGGGCAAAAATGGTCAAAGCAAAGTAAATGTTACTCATATTCCTGTTATATGCAACTGACTAAAGCTGCTCCCTCAGCCAGACCCATTTCACCAGTTTTTTAAATTTTGTGGCTTGGCCAACATGACCTCCAGAAACACCTCGCACTGCTGCAGCTATGGGCGGCAGTGGTTCTCACTTTTTAACAGCTACTAGCCAGGACCTCAAACTCTACGTCTATTTCTTTGATGTGTGAATTTCTCAGTTGATCTTGGATCCTGACATGATCCATGACATTTGACATTAGTCACGCCAGCAGTGCTAGATCCCCACTTTGGTCGGAAATAATTGCGAGTGTCTGATTGATCAGAGGTAACGCATTACGAGAGAGAGAGAGACTGCCGAAGAACAGAGGTAATCAATATGGCTCCAGACCAATATAATGAACTTGTGGGTCAATGCAAATGGATGAATTGGAGAAGAGTCCAATCCTAATGGTTGCCAAGGTGCAGCCACTTCGATGGACTAAGTGCCAATTTCGACTTCTATGCATTATTTAATAATGAAGATAACCCTCGAAATGGGCAGGAAAAAGTCCACAGATAAATGGGCATATTATAAAACGTTTTTTGTCTATCCGTCCCTTTTATCTGCTTTGCATAAACACATAGATTGCCACTTGGACAGTTTGGGGGATTTTCTGGCGAAAGAAGGGAAAGAAAATGTCATTTTTTATGACGGATGAGAGTTGGTAGAAACAGCACGATAAGACATTTCATCCGAAGTGTGAGTTCCTTATTACCACATATCAAAGTGCCCACCAGATTGGGTTTATTCAATATACTGCATTTGATGTGTTTACCTGTTCTGGTGCACACGATCAGTAAGTAAAACTAAGCTGCCGTGAACTTTGGAGGCCGATTTAAATGATCCTCTGATACCCTTAAAAGTGTCAATCAAACGCTGAGAAATGAGCCGCAAGCACTTTCATACCTTAATGCAACGGTTTTGGTGCTTGCCCCGGCGACAGGCCCTCTTTCCTCATGCGCCCCAGCCTGTGACACAACGAGATCTCGCGCTCTCTTTATTTTGTGCTAATAGGACATGCCACTTTGAGTTTCAGCCACACTCTGTCTTATTAAAGTTCTCGGCTGAAGTCCTTTTAGGACATAATGGTCCAGAGCAATTAAACCTCCACATAGTCTGCTGGAGGGGAAGGCTTGTCAAAGGACATCCCGGCTGTGTCTTAACCATTTTATTTGAATATTTAACATGAAGATCCGCACAACTACCAACACAATTTCTTGTACTATCACTGCCACCACGAGGCTGTAGAACGTCTTCTTTAAGATCTTTGGTCTGTATCAGTACAGAGAATACACGGTTTTCTGCAGATATAGACAAGTCCACAAAGAAGCACGCCAGAGCAAGTACATGCGTCGGAATAACCGATTCACTTACATGCGCGACAGCTCTGACCTTCCCAGTGACAGCCGCCCGACAACCACCTTGTTCCCCGATTGGACAATTAAAGGGGAAGAGAGGAGGCCTGCACCAGTCAGCAGTTGTGTGTGCGTTTGTACATTTAATGACCTGCAGATCCATACAAGCCCTCTCGTGAACATGCCATATTCTCGCTTTTACTTTTAGTATCTCTGAATGCACGTTTAACAAAAGTCAAATCACTTCCACAGTGGCAGCCGGATTCAACATTATAGGGGAGTCGAACCAGGAGCAACATTTGCGGCTCCACTGCAGCACATTTACTAAGGCAATATTCAAGCTCAAATTGACATAACACGAGAAAGATGCCGAAGTAGAGGATCCTCCATCTGCATCCCTCCATCCATCAGCACCGTGCAGAGTGTGCATTTTTCTGTGGGGCCCCACTTCTTGGCTTGGCTCCATGTGTGGTTGAATTAAAACGTTTCCCAGACTTCTTCCCCCCCCCCCATGTTCTAGCCGCTTTGCTATTACTATTAATTCAAGCTTCTTAATGCATTCAAGTTCTCACATTGCATATTTTTGCATGTTTTGTGTCATGGTATAGTGCAAATTGTAATTCATGTAATTAAAGCCATTCTAATAACATTTCTCTCTCTATATAAAAATACTGTATATCTCTACCCCACAATCACATGCATAAAATGTATGCAACAAAAAGAGCAATCATGTAATCCTTAGCCAGTGCTATTTATTTATTCATGAATTGACTCCTTGAGGGAGATGGAGTAATACCAAAAACCCCTGCTGGGACCGGTAGGCGAATTGAGAGACTGGGGGAGACGAGGAGTACATGGGAGCCGGTAATATTACGGCTGGCTATTTATGGTTATATAAGCTGGGGAAGAGTTAGATGAAAAGCGGAGGAGGGACGTGAAGTGCAAAGAGGACCTTGATGTGACAGGCTTATTGTTAAATGTGTTTGGAAGGTATCTTGTTTAAGTGGGATGGAGTCTCTCTTCAATGATGTCACGGCAGACAGATGTGTGCAGGTGGAGAGGCGAGGGCTGCCATTTGGAACCAACTAAAATGGCTTCAGGTTGCGACACACTGGATATGGTTGCCGTTGGCTTGATTTTAACCCAGTAAAACCTTTTTTTGGACATTTTTGCATTTCATTGTTATATCTTACTATTACATATTTATGTGATGCTGTTGCTGTATATAATGTATGTGAATGATGATGATAAGGAATGCACACGGAAATGTGCACAAAAACGCTTCGTACTCTGTGCACCTTCTCGAAACAACAACATCACAGAGGGCGAACGGGCAGCGAATGAATATGGATACATGAAGTTAATGGAGGTAGCAGAGATGGGAAAGGGGGGAAATAAAGGCAGTGATAAAGGAAGGAGACAGGCGGGAGACAGCGATTGGGGATGGTTTGCGTGGGGGGGAGAGAGAGAGAGAGAGAGAGAAGGTGTGACTCCCCACTCACTCCACTGATTACGGATGGAGAGGACTCTGGAGTTGTGCTGCAAGTTACCGCTGCCTCAGTGTTGAGTGTGCCTAATGCGCCCTCCTCTCTATTACAGCCCACAGCACCGCCGCCATCACACACAGTCAGAGAGAGAGGGAGACAACAGCTATCTTTATCTTTTTTGTTTTTATTCTCTCTTGCAGATGTCATGCTGTTGCCCACAAAACAATGCGGGATCCTGCTTGGCCTTTCTCTTTCCCTCTGTGGTTAATGTAAGGCGCTGTCAGGAAATGCTGTTAATTACTAGTTGCACGGAAGACTACCTAACCCAAAAGTTAAGGGTGAAGACCCTCAATTAATGTTCATGTATTATACAGGGAAATCTTCTTCGAGGGTTTCTGCTGCTGAGCAGATTGCATTCGTTCTCTGGTGATAAGGGCGATAAAATGTATGTGTTGCAAAGAGTCGTGTGCATGAGCACGTGTGTGAATGTTACTCCTCCTCAAACAAATCTTGCTCCCAAATAGCTTGAGACCGCAGTAAACATTTTAGCAAGCAAAAATCCACATCCGATTTATTTATCGATATACGCTAACATTATCGTTTCATCTCAGTGGAAATGAAAACGTGGGATTTTAATTTGATTCTCCGACACATCTCTTCAGTGGGCCTCTAGTCCAACGGCAACATGTATTTCACCCTCATTCTAATATCTAGCTTCCTGGATTGAAATTGGAGTCGGTTTCAAAGTCAAACATGGGCAGCAACACAACCTCCACAGCTGCAGACTCCAACGCAGGTCTAATAGTAACACAACAAGTTGCGCAGTCAATCATTTAGACCTCAGCCAAAGCCTTCCACAACTCACTTCCACCATCTGAGCCCCCCCCTACAGCTGGTCCCAAATTAGTATAGACAGTGGGATTTACTGTTAATGACTCGTCTGTTAAAGGTTAAGCTATTTTAGACAAATACACCTTTGATCAGATTGTGCAAAAAGAGAATCTCCCTTATCTGAGCCCGCTGAAAACAAATCCAGTTCACACACACAGCACTGTTGCTGTATTTGGGAAAACAAAGAGACTCCTTTCCCTCGAGCCACAACATTTGAATTTTCCATTATCCCGGAAATTCGAAATTAAATTGGACACCTAGAAATTGATTGCAGAGTTTATATGAATTAGCGCTGAAAGGATTTTGTGCAGTTTTTTTCACATTTCAAACCTTTACGCTTTATCTGACGGGCAGTTTTATGTTTCATGTTTTTATGTCATGGGTAGGATCTCAATACATGAAAAAAAAAATGAAAATGTATTCCAAAATCTTGTCTAACTCTCGAATGCAAAAGACTTACATTTTAAGTATTGTTCCTATTTTGGATGTCTGTTCTTGGACGATTGACTTTAGGGGAGCCGCTTGGGGCCAGTGAGTCAGCCTGGCTGTCAGCCTGACTCTGTGTCTGCTCCATCAGTGTGGCAGCAGCATTTGGATGGCAGAGCAGCAGGACAGAAAGATAGGAGGGGCTGACACGGAGAAAAGAGAGAAGGGGGCTTGAAGCTGGTCGCACAACCTCAGACCGGTCACACAAAAGCATCAAATGCCGCTCAAGAGGTACAGGGATTGTATGTCAGGGGCATGGCAGGCCAAGATGTAAAAAAGTACAAGTACAAAGTGACAAAAAAATCTGAAAAAAAGAATTGGTTCCTTCTTAGATTTCATCCACTCACCGCAACAAATTACAGTGAAACAAACCAAGAGCCATTTTTGAAAACAATCGTCTCAATTAAGCCCTTCAGTGGCTCTCAACAAGAGTCCATCCAAGCTTTTAAACAGCCTCAAGTCCTCAAGTACTCAATCCCAGTGTGTGTATGTGTGTGTGTGTGTGTGTAGGTGTGTGTGTGTGTGTGTGTGAGTGAGTGGAGCATGACCGTGGTCAGAGGCTGGAAGTCTTCTTCTGGACCTCATCACAAAGCTATTATCCGTTAAAGCTACAGGACGTCACATGACCTGAAGTCAATCAGCCTGCCTGGCTCACAGCCGAGGTCCTCAGTCACCTTAATACATCTGCGTGGCTGATTTTATCAAAAGAAATAGAGAAAAAAATGCTTGCACAAGGAGAAGGAAATATGGCAAAACAGGGCAGGAATACTAAAAGGTCGTTCGGCCCCGACTCTGGTTTTATTTTTAACATGACATTTGACCTTTTTGACCATATGGGAGTTATTGCATCGCACACAGACAGGGGAATAGATCAGCTGCGAGTAAACAAGACACCGATGCACATAATTCACTCCCAGCGCCGGTTTGAGCCAGCAAACTGAGTCACGTGTTTGTCAGAATCTGCATTGTGAGCAGAGAAAAGGAAATCCAGCCTCATTCATAGCGTCAGGACAATAAGGAAAGCACGTACACCACAATCACCACACCATTGTGTTTTCCTAAGGGGCCTTTTTGTTTTGTTTTTTTACTCTGAAATCAACTTACTTTTTGAGCAGCTTAAATGGCGTTTCAGCTCTCACAAAGGCCCTGAATATAGTGATTTGGGGATTCAGCTGTGTCGTGTGGTGAGATCCCATCTGTCCCACCTTTTATTTTAGACAATCCCCCCTCTTAACTTCCTGTCCCTCATGAGAAGAAACCAATTGCTTTTATCTCCACGAATCGGTCTTCATAACGTGCCATCTTAAAATAATGTTGTTTCAGGCATTCGGATGCTGTGCAAAGTCCTGAATAGGCTGCTGATTGATATTGCAATTGTTTTGTTTCAGATTCCGCAAACATGAAGCAGGGAGCGGATCCGACTTATTAGACGACGATGACCGTATTCACTTCCCATTTTCACGAATACTCCTGTCCTGTCATCAGATCACATGAATCACAGCCAAAAAGACCAAACGCCAATTGGCCAGTGTCGACAAAGACCGAGAGCCTACACCCTGGTGCCATTCAATTCCAGTGATGTTCAAAAAACCATTAAAAACACACCCGTGTCTCACAGTGGAACTGAGTGTCATGTTCCTTCATTAAAATGAACAGGGTGTATGAGTCAATCTCACACTGGACCTGACGTGTAATTTCTCCCTCCGTAAATTATAAAACTCCTCCAAAGCACCGACAAGAAAAAAGTGTGTACCATCCGAGAAATATAACGCCACCCCTCGCCCGTGAAATTACAGCTGTTTTTTTCATTTTGGGATTGTATTATTTGACATTAGTATTGACATTGCCAATAAGTTCATGTTTAGCAGCTATACTCATGTTCAAACTGAACACACACTACATGACAGGAGAATGGGATGTTACTAGTTTTTAGATAAATGTAAAAAATCCCCTTGATGTTGGCTCGGGATGGGTTTCCGAGGTGATACCGGTTCCCCCAGAAGGGAATGTAAACATCTCGAGCAGATTTGAATGCAGTCCATTGAATGATTGTCAAGAAATTCCACATGTACCATTGGGGTTCATTCTTTGGAAGAATATTTGTACCATGTACTCCGATATCATCATCGTGCCACGTGTCAACCACAGGAACATCTAGAAACCACTGACAATGGTACGACAAATGTCAGCGATGACCTGCTGGATCGTGACAATACAAATGTAAGAGCAAATACGCTACACAGAGGTTGAAGCACAAGTACACAATGTGTGTGTGTGGGGCCTCTCACTGGGAAAGGACGGCTTTAGTCTGAAGGAGAATGGATTGAGTTATATTCATTCCTGCGGGTATCTCGCAACTCTTAATTTTGTTGAGGAGTTCAGTCATAACAAAACCTGATCGTCTGCCCCTTAGATCAACTCTTTGCAGTCTGACCTTTACAAGCTCTCCAAACACCGCAGAGAGACATCTTCATCTTCATCCGGGGACAACGCAAACAATTAGCTGGGTGGAACAGATGTTCCCGCCGGTGCTGCTATTTACTCCAAACAACAATGGTGCGGTCATCCCAGGAGAGGTCAGACCCATACGACATGCTCTAAATTCAGACGGAACGACAATGGCTGCGGGAAAATGGCAGCGAGGCTCAATTGAGCCCAACCTCATTAGCCAAGATGACACAGGAGAACAACAGTCGTGATCTTTTGGGACGCGCTGTCACTCCAACGTAACCTAATGAAAACCAAGGTTGCTAGTACTGATTCGGGTCCATCTCTCTCGGTAGTTGAAGTTGAGGAGTGCTGTTTTGGGTTTTTTTTGGGGGGGGGGCGGCTTGGAGCCTCGCCACAACTGGCTGAGCAGAAAGGACGTTCCCTTCTGCCGTCTCCTGGGGATGGGTCAATAGAATCAGGAGAATCCCCACCTGCTACTCCAGCCTTACGTCTGGGAGGGGTTCCTCCGCGGTCCCACTGACTAACCGCATGGTATTCCTGAGCATGACGCAACCCTGAATAAGACAGTAGGAATATGCAAATGATCCTGTGTGTCTTTACAGATTTTTTTTTCATAAAGCCAGTTAAACTCTCAGGGCCGATGAGACACACTTCTAGTTTTGTGAAGGTTCACCATGTGGATCGGTTTAACTTGGGTGCAGTCCCAGGAAGTGCGACCCCGATTGTTTGCTTCTTTAGCTCGACCAGCCTGTGTCGGCATGATGTTTACCGGCCGTACACCTTCTACCTATTCCTGTCGAGGTGAGACACGGGTTGGCAACTGTTGTTGCTGATCTGACATCAGATCTTGGATCAATGTGTTGCTCATCAAGACAGTCCATCACCACGCCTGTCCCGCTGATCTCCGTGGAAGACATAAATAGCCGCTCGCACTCTGCTCTACAAAGACACAATCAAGCCGTCCCCGGCCTGGCTCCCTGAAGTCCGTCCTCTGATTGAGAGCTCAAAATGGCCACAAAAACAGGTGGAAGAAGTGTGAGTTGGTGTGCAGGTGTTTTTGTTTGTCTGCTTGATGGAGACAGCTGAAGAACAGAGCAGGGGAGGGGAAGAAGGACACACGAAAAGAAAGAACTTTTTTTTCTCAACGCCTGCTGTGAGCCTCACATTTGCCACAGTGTAGGTTCCGACGTCAAATGAGACAAAAATGACAAATGGGCAAATGTTGTTGAGTGAGTTTCCTTCGACAAACTGGTAGATGACGGGAAATGTTTTTGGTTGTAGCTTTTTGCAGTAGCCATAGTGTTTATATGGACCTACTCCTGAGAAAGTAGTCGAAGTATTTTCTCCCAGCATAAATCTGGCGTTACTGCTCCATCCTGGGCAGACGAAGGTGACGACGCCGAAGACTACAGCATTTGCATGTCGTGGCATTGACATTTGACGATGCTTTTGTGGCTCCCTATCATTGTTTATCCTCTTAGACTAACTAAGCTGTGGGGCGTTCAGGGTGGGAAACGGGACGAGGGCTTGGTGTGTGTCAATGATAGGTCCAGGTTGCCCACGCAAGATGGGTGGTGTGCGCGGGGGCAGCTAAACACCTTGCACCCGCATCACCACATGCTGATGGTGATACAGCGGTGGCATAAAGCTATCCTGTTACATCCTCGCACATTCCCACACAGCCATGGAGGACCAAAGTAATGAAAACATTATTAAAGGGCTTTTGACTCAATCATAACATCTCTAGGAGAGTCCTGTATATTAGAAACACTAAAAATTAAAATTCCTGTGTACTTGTACATTTGGCGAATAAAGAGATTCTGATATTACAGGCCTCTCCTAGAGATGTTATGATTGAGTATATATATATAATTGAAAGGTGTTTGCAGTCTGTGTGGTACACTATTCAAATATCCATTCTCATAAATGACCAAGTGAAATTAATATTCTTTCTACAAGCAGTTTTTTTTTACCAAACTTTTTCTCATTGGAGGGAATTGGAGGATTGGGAATCAACGACATACAAAATGGCTAAACAAGATGGAGATATTTTCTTTGCAGTGCTGTGAGGAGGGACTCTTCACGGAACTTTTTTTATCCGCAAGATATTTTCCCATTCATCACTGCCAAAGAATGAAATATTTACAACCACGCATCTGCCATTTTAGCTGGGCCTGAGAGCGAAAGATCAGCTCAATCTACCACAATTATGGCCGGTCCCTGACACTATCTGACTGTGATGGAGAGGTGTGAAGAAGATGGAGGACAGACACGGGGGGAAAGAGAGAGGCAGCGCAATGATAAGTGAGCTGTAGCATGTGGTAGTAGGGCACTAATCATGGTCTCCGGCTGAAGAAACACACAGGCGCCTGGCGGCTTATTGAGAGATAATGGGATTCTCAGGGCGACAGACACACAGCTAAAGACAGAAATGAAATTTGAAAAATAAATAATGCAAAATCCTCTCTCTCCCCCGCTGTGTGTGTGTGTGTGTGCGGTCGAATGAGCTTGTGCATGCGTGTGTCCTTTGTGTGTATGTATTGGGACTCCAGCTAAAAGTTTTGCTTCGTGAAAAATGAGGAAATAAGGCTGGAGTCAATACGGGAACTGGAACGAATCCAGCTATCAGAGTCTGAGGACTGATTTCAGATTCTGAGCAGCAAAATAAAGAGGGAATTTAGAAAACACACACACATCCAGCAACAGTTACTTCTAGATTCGACTGTGTCAGTCCGAGGCTCCGCCACACACTGGGATCAAGCCTTGTTTCCACACAGGATCTGGTTCTTCCTACCTCCGGGCTTGACCTTATATAGGCCATGCAGGTGTGAATCTTTTCAAATAAAGTCCCTCAGCAGTACACCTGCCATGTTTAAGGTGGACTGGAGGAGCAGTTGACAGGCAGAAAAGCCAACAAAGATGAATCCACATAGACTGTATATAGCATATATACCTGTATGTATATATATATATATATATATAGACGTCCAGTGTGGGTGGCAGGATAAACATGGTTTCACGTCCACAGCCATTTGGCAGCCAAATGATGTGCATGGTTGTCATGTGACAAGGTTGGAGGTTTTCAGACATTAAACCTGACCGGCTACAGGCTACTGCTCGCCCACTGCGTGAGCCCTTTAAGAACACACAACCTCTGACGCAAATTGCCACCGCCACTCGACCCCCTCCAATCTCCCCATTTGAATATGGGTTTAGCAATGCAGGTCCAAGATTTTTCACTAACGACTCAGTCGTTCGGCTGCCGCAGTCTAAACAATCACCTCAGGTGAGAACTTGCTTTCTTTGGTCAAGAACTTTTTCAACCAAAAAATAGTTCAAATAAATTGTGACTATTTCAGTTATTTTAATTGAACCTATTGTATAATATATAGTTAGACTGTGCCTCAAATAGCAGAAATCCTTCACAATCATGAATCTGAAAATTTGAATGAACGTGACGTATGATCCCAACTGGAAGGAATCGCTGCAGCGGAGCTTTATTAACATGCAAGACCAGGAAAGCAAGCTCCCCACTGTGGCTGACTTTATCTTCAGGTCCTGTGACAGCCTCAACACACACATGCACACACTGACATACACACACACACACACACACACACACACACCCACCCACACACACAAACAGGCACACGCCAACAACTGCGCACGTACATCCAGTCAACCATCTCAGCCAGGGCACCCTGTAAACTGTCACTCAGCCCCTGCCACGCTGACCCCTGTCAGGCCAGTGTCATTTTCGGGGACGGGGTCATCACGCCATCCACACACACTCGCCTGTCCGTTTATTTATATATCAGTTTGTTGGTTTGTTTGAGTCACTTTGTATTGCGGCGTCGGTCACCATCCCATGCGTCCTGCCACTCTGCTTTCAGACGCCTTGTCCTTTAACTTGCCACAAGCCATTGCTTTGCTCTACGGTGTCTGTGAACTTGTAGGTGTTGGACTTCACCTGTCTAAAGATCAACGCGCTGCTTCCAACTCGTTTCTCTAAACTTTGTGCAACCATAATATCCCTCATTCTATAAGCATTTACAAAGTATGGGATGGTTATGAAGCCATTAGAGGCTGAGTTATTGTTAGTTGGTGGTTCTAGAACTGCTGAAGAGGATTGTTCACCACCGTGTCTGTGGATCACTGCAGTATGGTTTTGTAAAAATAAAATAAAAAATGTGCAAGTTGTAAACTTTGGTGCTAGTGTGCTTGGATCTGAATGTGAGAATATAAGAATCTTAAACCTATTAAGTATATCACATCAACAATGATTGATTGCATTTGATTGGCTCCAGCTCCAGCCCTGAGACCCTCAAAGCATAAATGGACAAATGTAAGGAATGGCTGACTGCATGTGAGAGATGCTGATCTTGAATGCTGCTTAGAGATTAAGGAAAGCTTATGAATACAGTAGAAATGTCTACTTAGTAATGGTTAGCAGACATATGTTGAAATAGTTGCATTACCATTTTGTACAGGGGTAAAACATGTCTATATCTATCGTACAAGCAATGAAATTTGTTTTTTCTTTTGTTTTAGTTCATCCATAGCATATTTTTCCTTTATCCTTGTATTTGTTCAGTGAGTCATAAAAAAGACATATAATGCGCTAAATTTAGATCACATCGTGCCTGGTCAGCCCAACACTTGATGGAACACTTTGCTGAGTTAAATTTGTGTCTGTCAAAACTAAGAATGGCTCCGTCCTTGAGAATGGATGAGAATGACGTCACTGGAGGTGATGGAAGTAATATAGAGAAATAGAGGGTTTTTACAGAGATGCTATTTGAAAAGTTTTAGGGCGGAGGGGGGCGTAGCCAACCGACATGAATCTTGGTCCACTGAAAGATACCAGAATTTCGGACAGTGACTGGTTAGTCAGTTACTAACCTTACTAAACTGTTAATAAATAAAACAGTTGACATTTCGCAGAGTGTTGTAATAGGTTGCCATGGTGATGTAACCCGGCAAAAAGTAAGACCGCGAGTAAGACTGAGTTAAAGCCAAAGACAGCTGCTTACACAGTAATCTAACGTCTTTGTGATACAGGCCACTGAGGTGTGCATCTGAATACAGGATGATTTGTAGCCGAGCTTGCTTCCGTTACACACGTTCACCATGACTGCAAAAAAAAAAAAATATATATATATATATATATATATAATTAACACCAGCAAGAGTAAACAGGATAAAGCCTAATGAGTCTCATTATTTTCACATGGCACACGGGCTGTATACTTAACCTGTCTTCTTCCTCGGTACATGAGCTGAATAATACGGACTGGAATACTAATTGTTATGATTTCCCAGCCCCGAGTTTGACAGAGTCTGACGATGAGCTTTTTTTTTCCGTCCGGGACCACTGAGAGTGAACGGACAGAAAGGAGGGCATATTTTAATTACCGCCTTACAGTGATAAAGAGGGCGGGGGTGGGGAGGTGGTGACGACGTAGATGTGGCAACATCTGCAGCAACAATCACTCCATCTGCTTTGATTGTTTCTGCGTCTTCCCCGATTGGGGCCATTCATCTACCGAACAGATCCTGCAAACTTCCAATTGTACAAGCACATGAAGTCCAACATACACATTGTCTCTGGCACTTTCTTGGTGCCTTTGCGCATGTCGTTACACCCATGGCCTAATAGGAGGGAGGAGGGGTAGGGCCTTCATGACGAATGTAAGGGTGTAGTTTCCCATAGAGATAACATGTGTGTTAATTGTGCCACTTCTTCTGTTGTCTGTGGGCTAGAGTTCACCAAAACACTAATTACATGCTCATAACCCCTATCAGTGTGGATGGAGGGTTTTGGTGAAGTGAAAGTTGGTACTGGGGGGTTTTCAAGGACCCCGAACGCACTGGTCTTGATCCCGTGTGGAATCAGACTTAGGGATTTGGTAAAGGGTCACTGCTTGGGGTTAACCCCAATCCTATACCTAATTACGGGATTTGGTAAACCCTAAACCTAACCCCACACTGATAGCGGTTATAAGTGTGGAATTAGACGCAGGATTTTGGTGAAGGGGTTGCTGCTAGAAGGATGAGAGTTGGATCCAGGGGGGTTTCAGGGATGCTTAACACAATGGTCTTGGTCCTGTGTCGCTCGGACATTGGGAAATGGGTGAACGGTCAACACGCACACAACTATTTCGCACTTTCGCCCATTTTCCGATGTCCAAGCAACATGGGACAAAGACCATCGTGTTCAGCATCCCAGAGAACCCCCCAAGTACCAACTTACATCCTTCTAGCAGCGACCCTTCACCAAAACCCAAATCCCAAATTCCATTTAATGCATGCGTATTTAAAAGGTATTTAAAAGTGTTTATGTGCCTCATAAAAATGTTAATATTATCCCAGAGATCACCTTTGGCGAGGATATTGATGTAATTGGAATTATTTTCATTTCTAAAATATTTTTTTTATTTTTGAATCCTCACAAAAGGAAAAAAATAGAAAAGATGTATGCTCATTTCCTCGTTTTTATCTCCATGCTCGGAAAAGTCTAAGCCAGCTTGAAGTATTGGACGTGACAGCATGTTGAAAGCAAGTAATTATGGCCTTATTATGACATTCACCACTGGCCGAGTGTGACGATTGGAGTTTATGCAGACCGGGGAGGGATTTCATTCAGCGTTATGAACAAGCACATGGATAGTTCTCGCCAGGTGATTAGGAAGAAATTTGGATTAAGCTTTGAAAACTCATATGCTGGCCAACACCAGGTTCAATATAAGGTACAAAAAACAATATCCCTTCGCGCTCATGAGCAGTTCATTTATGACAACGCCTAAATTCACCAACCGTGCAGCAAAACTGCCAATGCATCAAAAAAGACAGTTGGAAACCGATCTTTTGTTAGAAAGACTTTCAGACTTCAGCAAATCAGATCAGAGCTGTTTCGTTGCAGAGAAAGAACACAATAGGACACATGTGGTTGTTCTGTTCGTGTCAAACAGGATTGTGCAGAAGACTGATCAAATAGTGGTGGAGCAAGCAAAAAACTAAATCTACAGGGTTTATTTATCATGTAATATAATATATCAACAAAAAGAAAAACATGTGTCAATTATCGGGTCAGTCATTCCGACCCTTTACGGTGAGACCAAAAAAATAAAAACACACCCAGAACTTATTGATTACTGATTCGTGGGTAGGAATATGTCACTAAGAGTAAGAGCTCTGTGTGCTCACCAGGAGGTTTCAGATATCCTTCCTGAATCCTGTAACCTGAGAGTATATTATATATTATATTATATTATGGAAAATATAAACATATCTCTGTGCAGCCTTTACTGCCACCCCATAGGAGTTTTTTTTTTTTTTTTTTTTTTATTGATTGGCAAAAGGCAGTTCAACACAGGACAATGATTTGTGTCTATTTGCGGATAAGGAAATATTGTTCAACTCAAAGGGAAAATCATAAACTGTATATATATATTATATCTTCTGTACTTTTGTTCCACTCTGCACATTCTTAGTTTACTTTGTCCTAAACCTGTGTTTTTTTATGTGTGTATACTTTTTACCTATGCTGCTGCAAAACGGCAAATTTCCCCACCGTGGGACAATAAAGGATTACTTTATCTTATCTTATCTTAAAGAAACTTAGTAAGGTTAATGTGAACATTACTCACTCTCAAACTTTGTTCTCCTCTACAAATGAATCTATCAGCCAGCTGTCTTTCTCGGAATCTATTTGTTTTTCAAATGAGAAATTGGGCAGCAGCTCCTATAGGGGGATCATTCAGCAGATCAGTTGCGCACGACTTTGTGACATCAATGGGGACGAGGGATCCTGAGGAATGACTCCAACGTCTGAGTGACGACAGTGAGCGGTAGGTATAAATGCTCAGAGGGAAAGTTTATTCACTCACAGCTCGGGACTTGGCCTGTACGGGTCACCGACCGCTGCGAGAAGCTGAGACCATCCACCCTCAGAGCCGGCGCTGCGCTCCACGGTGGAACGAGCACTGTCTAGGATACTCCGGGTGAGTCACTTTAGAATAGAGTATACTTATATATTTCTGTTTTAGACGTTGTAAAATGTCCTAGTTATTATTTAAAGGCCTTTCTGGGGCGTTTTAAACAGCATGCAATTGACTTTATATGTTTTTTCCCCCTTGTCTGAAACAAGTTTGAACTGCTAACGCATGAAGACCAGAATTCAAGTACAGTGATCGACTTTCAGAAAAAATGTCCATAATAGGTTGAAAGTAGAATATCTTGGCACTGGGTCGTTTTACATGTAGTTACACCGGTATATATTTATGTTCTATTGTCGATTTCTTCAACAGGCGACCAACAAACTTACCATGAAGTCGATATGTCTTCTCATCTTGGCTTCTCTCGTGCTCTGCAACTTGTCGGTGTGTGGAGGACAGGGCATCCCTGCGGAGGACGACACGGACCGAAGGACCATAGACGACATCCTCCTACAGAGAGCTGAAAGTATGCTGTTACGCACCATTCTCAAAAAGATGCAGGATGAAGACGACAGAGACGGTGCGTAAAATATGTGTCTGGTAAATGTCATTGGCGACACCTATAATAGTTGATGCTGAATAGTATCATTACATACTTGAATTATTCGTTTTATTCAGTAATTGTATTTCTACTATCACTAAATTGACAATGACGTTTTTATTTAACGTTTTGATTAAAGTATACTAACATGGAGCAACACTGACACTCCAAGCATGTCTGAGCTTTAAGCCTTCTTTTAGATGTTTTTTTGGATTCAATCATTTTAAAGATCTTAAATTATGTTTGGAATTGTGTTTTAAAACATGGGTATGGAAAATAACCTGCCCCCCTTAAATGGATGGAGCTGAACTCCTCTGTGCGTAATTTACGCCCGTTATGGACAAGCTGGGGAAACACAATTGGAAACACAGGATTTGCAGTCGTGAAAATACATCAAATCATGTTTGAAATAGGACAAATATTGAAAATGTCCCCCCCCCCCCCTCCCCTTTCTCAAGAGGGATTTTCCTCCCAGTCAGAGTGGGTGACCAAAAGACAGCATCCCGGTAAGAGATACAGCGAAGATTTGGAGAAGAGGCAGCATCCGGGGAGAAGAGAGGAGGACGAGGGGGATCACTACTTTGATTTTGAAAAGAGACAGCACCCGGGAAAACGCGAAGATGCGATGCACTCGTTCATGGAGCTCCAGAAAAGGCAGCACCCCGGGAAGCGCTCCGCCGTGGGACACATGTCTGACGACCCCGTCATTGTCCTGAGTGAACTTTCTAAAAGACAGCACCCTGGCAAACGCTACCTGGTGCTGCACAGCAAACGGCAGCACCCGGGGAAGCGTCACCCCGAGGATGAGGATGGGGATGAGGATGGGGACTGGGAGGCGGGTGCGCATGGAGACGAAGACATCAGTGAGTTGGAGAAGCGTCAGCATCCTGGAAAGCGGTTTTGGGATAACTCGAGTCCGGATTTGGGCACTAACAGTCCCTGTGACGTATTGGACCCTACGAGCTGCAGCAAGACCAGTCTGCTGCTCGACTTTTTGGACAACATCAACAAGAGTCACGCCGAGGAGAAGAGACAGCACCCGGGGAAAAGGTTTGCACCAGAGGAGGATTCAGTGACCGAGGACTAGGCGCAAAAAAACAACAACCTCTGGCGGGCGCGCCGCTGAGTTGTAAAGAAATAAATGTGTACATTTAGTGACCATAATGAATTATTAAAACAGAAAAAAAGAATTGACATCATATAACCTTCTGTGCTGTTTTTTCCCCCAAGACAACTCTTTCATCATTGCAAAACATGAATCTGCTGTTTGTTTAGTCGGAGAGCTTTTGCGTTATATGGGGTGCGTTTCCATAGGGGTGCGTGCCCTAAGTTGACCTTTATTACACGAATTATACTAATACGCATTTATTTAGTATGTATTTATTAGAAATCAAGTCAAGATTGAAGTATTAGTCTACTGGCTGTTGCGATGTCGCCTCTGTGAGGCAACACACGCTTGTCAGTACAGAACATGCTTGAATCGAGTGAAAGTGGCTAAGTTTACACTTACGCGTAAAAATAAACTCATTCACTGATTGATCTGTATTATTCTTTTCTACTTATGTAAAATATAAAGAATACCACAGCAGATGAATTGTGCCATTGATTATTTTTCTACACATTATCGCATGGATTACGTTTATTTTACCCAATGTTGTAATTTGGAAAATGCCACCAATGTTTTTGTTGGACAATAAAGTGCATTGGTAAAAGTGTATTGTTTCGCTTCAGTTGTATTAAATGCAAGTCTCCGTGAGCTGAAGTCTATTAAAAAATGTTGATTCAACTCAAGTCTAATTAGTTTGAGCGATTAAAGCACCCGAGTGCGAGAGAGGGGGTGCCAGATTGCCTCTTCTCCGTTTAATTGGGCCTATTCCATCAGAGCCTTGGGAGCAGCTGTCCACAGGTCTGACCAATATGCAAATAATTCGTGAAGCACACATACACACCCACCCACCCAGAGTCCTTTGGACCAACGTACAGCACAAACCATTCTAAATTAATTCAATTTTCATTCATTTCAGTCTAATCTGATAAACCAGAAAAAAACATAATGACATGCAGAAGGCATTTCATTTCCGGGACTGGATTATAAAATATCTTCGTTCCAACCAATCTGTGAAAAGTATAGCTCGCAACTCTACTACATTATTCACAGTCACTCCGTGAATAGTTAAGATAAGTGGTTTCCAGCTGTTTTATATTTGTATATCACATTGATCAAGGTAGTATGATATCAATAAAAAAGGTTATATAATGCATTACAAATAATGTAACAAACAATTATTTCCTGTATCAATTCTTCTGAAAAATATTTTTTATTTCTTATTTCATAAATAAAATCTCTAAGGCCCCAATTAACTTATTTGAATTATACCACATTTCTAATGAACCATGTATTTGAATCTGATTGTTTGTATAACTGTCTGTGATGTGTGTGCACATCAATAGGGTGAGGAAACTCCCGCATTGTGGGACTAATAAAGGTGGTCTTTCCTTCTTTCTTATATACAGTTGAATTACGTATCCCCAAAAAACTAAATTCAGGTGCATTGCTGCCACTTGTGTTGTCGTTAGTTCTTTAATATTGTTTCATTCAAACGACTTTCATGTGAATAACGGTAAACTAATTTCAATATTCAAATTGTGATCTCAAGAACATCGATGCACGTTTCATTCTGTTTGTGCCTCTTCGCTTCCTGTACAGCCTTGATCGGGGTCACATGACCGGGCTGCTGCTGCCGCCGCTGCTGCTGGTGTTGTCGAGCTGTCAGAGACAACACAAACTACCAACAACACGCTCGCTGCTGCCCACCCGTGTAAGTATGAGTGATCGGTTGTGTCGATAAGTCAGCGACGGTTCATTTTGCAAAGTGTAAAGTTATTTATTCCCCTGTTTTAAACAACGGGATTGCAGAAACGGCGGCTAAAGGGAGCAAGGCGTGCTGCTAGCATGGTGCAGCTAACGTCATATTATTGTTCAGTATCACGGCGGCTAACGTTACGTAAATACGAGGCAATGTAACCATATAAACGCATATCACGCAAACAACAAACGAAACAGTCGTATACTAAAGCTGCTAGTGTAGTTAGGTCTGTATACATTAAAGGAGTGGGTCTGATGTGCGAACTTCGATTTAACGTTAGCTTCGTCGAGAGTCCTAATACAACGTAATGTGTATGTAACAAAGCTAAACCGTGCAGTGTTGGTGACAATCACACGCTTGATATGCAAGTGGTGGGCCACTCAAAACGGTACGTCAGCACGTGAGCTATAATTTCAGAATGCATTACACGTCCTTAAATTTGAACCTTTAACTAAACTCGATATTAATATTCCATGATATTCAGGGGTGTGTGAAAAGGTTATTGTCACACTTCATACCAAGAATCAGGCTCGCGGTTTCGGGATGGATTAAAAGGCCGATGGTGATTGAAATACACACAACCGAGCAGAGTTACGTTTAAATTTAGCTTGGAGACTTGGCAGAATGATTACATCACTCTTTAAAAAAAACAAAAGCTCATTGAATCTGTTCTCCTCCTGTCTCAGGCTTTTTTCTCTGGCGAGATGGAGCCAACATGGGGTGCGCTGCACACCCCGTGACATGGGGGCCAAAGCAGGACCGTCCCACCGCACACCCCCTCTCTATCGACGCAGCCCGCCACAGCCATGGCCTCCAGCTACCCTCCTCCCTTCGAGGGCTCGGGGGACGTGAAGGAGGGCTTTCTGTGCCCGCTGTGCCTGAAGGACCTTCAGTCATTCTACCAGCTCCAGGACCACTATGAAGAGGAGCACTCCGGGGACGACCGCCATGTCAGGGGACAGCTCAAAAGTGAGTCTCAGTTATTGGCCAAAACTAACAGACTTCTCTCTCTCTCTCAAAAAAAAAGATTCATGGGTTAGAAGAACTGAACCTACATTCAGGTCACTATATGTCTAAATATTAATGTTAATTAGTTTTATGTTGTGGCCGATCAGCAGAGTTACAAGGATGCTGCAGTGCAGTGTCAGGGCACCAGTGGAAATCGTCTGCCAGGACCAACTGGCAGAGGATGCTGCAGCAGCAGAGAGAGAGACGATAGAGGGGGAAAAAAGGAAACTGATGATTAAGTGTGTTGAAATAAAATTTCATGAACTGGGATTCTTTGTGCACAGGTTTGGTTCAGAAGGCCAAGAAAGCCAAGGACAAGCTCCTAAAGAGGGACGGAGATGACAGACCGGACACAGGCACTTATGAGTCCTTCTACTACGGTGGAGTGGACCCTTACATGTGGGAGCCTCAGGAGCTGGGTGAGGCAGGGAGAGCGTTGACGAAGAAAACTTGACGCGGTTAGCGGCGGTGTTTTCTGAACAGAAATCTTTATCTTCACATTTTGCAGGAGCAACGAGAAGCCACCTGGACTTCTTCAAGAAACACCGGGCGGCCAGGATAGATCACTATGTCATCGAGGTCAACAAGCTCATCATCAGACTGGAAAAGGTATGCAAATCACGGCTCAGTCAAACCATCATATTTCTTCTTCCTGCTGCTGTTAAACTAAAGAGATGAGATTGCCAACTCATTCGCCATGAAAACTGTCCTTCCAGTTGACATCGTTCGACAGGATCAACTCGGACGCTGCCAAAATCAGAGGTTTGTCTGCATGGGTTTCTATTCCAAGGCTGTTTATTCTTTTTTTTTTTTTTAATATTTGAATCTTATGAGTGTTGGTCCTCCTTTATAGCCATTGAGAAGTCTGTGGTTTCCTGGGTGAACGACTCGGATGTCCCGTTCTGTCCGGACTGTGGAAACAAGTTCAACATCCGGAACAGACGGCACCACTGTCGTCTCTGCGGGTCCATCATGTGTAGGAAGTGCATGGAATTTGTCCCCTTACCTTTGGCCCGTATGTATGCACTGTAACACAGCTTTACAAGCACCCGTCCGACGTCTTAGGGTTTGGTCGAGACTTGTTATTTTTGTCGCATCGACTTTGGTTTGTTCACAGAGAAGCTGATCAATGGCACGCGAGAAGCCCTGTGTGTACACGGAAGCCCCGGCCACTCCCAGTCTCCCCCAGCGGGAGGCGGCGGCAGCAGTGGCATGGGCTCCAGGAGAGGCAGCATCAGCAGCCTGAGCAGCGTGACCTCCATGCTGGAGGAAAAGGACGACGAGAAGATCCGCTGCTGCCACCACTGTATGGACACGCTATTGAAGAGGCAGCAGAAGCTGGAAGAGAAGGACCACGTCCCCGATTTAGTGAAACTCTACGAGGTTGGTGAATGAAACGTGCTCGGGTGCCGTCTGTTCTGCGTTGTTTATTTTTTTGGCGGTCACAAAGTTTACTCTACTGTATCCTTCCCACCGTGCAGTGCTTTTCCTTTTGGGGGGGGGGGGGGGGAGTTCCTGTTGTTCACTTGCTCTGAATGTGTCTTCCTGTCAGAGGCTGAGGATGTGCATGGAGAAAGTGGATGAAAAGGCTCCAGAATACATCCGAATGGCTGAGTCTCTTAAGTAAGCCTCCTGTAGAAAGTACTCATTTAAAACGTTTTTTTTTTTTTTTTTTTAATTTATTAATCGACGCATATTTCCAAGGAGTTGTGTTTCTCACGGTTGTGGCCGTATGCCCCCACAGTGCCGGAGAAACCACTTACAATCTTGACACTGCGGGAGGACTCAGACTGGAAGTACAGAAATACTACGAACTCATCGACGCTTTGAGGTACAACGATTGTTTTCAAAGTTGAACTCGTTTGTGTTGGCAAACGTTTTTACAATTCCAGCTGGTGTTGTGTGTTTTCTTCACGTCAGTAAGAGGATTTTAACACTTGGCGTTAAAGACGATCCACCACCGCGTCCAAAGTCGCTCCAACTGCAGAAGATGATCCGATACACAGCCACACTCTTTGTTCAGGTAAGACTACTTCCAGCCAAGACAATTATGGGAAGGACTTTTTGAAAAGAGAAGTAAATAAATCTGTGGACAGGTAGTACTGAAATCCGATCACCTTCCATACCCAACTTTTGTTCATTGCTTGTGTCCTCTGTGTCCTCAAGGAGAAGCTATTGGGTCTCATGTCTCTACCCACTAAGGAGAAATACGAAGAGCTGAAAGAGAAGAGGAAACAAGAGCAAGAGAAGAGAGTCCAACAAGAGAGACTGGTGAGATCATTCACCCATGCTTCTCTGTCAGTGGGTCATCTGCTTAAAAAGCTACTGAAAGTGTGTCTCACACCCTGTCTGCTCTCCAGGCAACCCAGGAGACCCTGAAGAAAAGGCAGGAGTCTGAGAGAAACCGGCCAAATATCAGTACCAACGGAGATCTCCCGCAAGCCCCCAGAGTGCCACGCATGACCAAAGCTGCCGGCTGGTTGCCCTCCGCGGACTCCGGCAGCGTACGCAGCGAGCTGGAAGACCCTCTGCTGCAGCAGATCGAGAACATCCAGTCGTTCCTCCGTCAAGCGCGGGAGGCCCAGAGGGCCGACGAGGTGGCCATGTTGGAGGAGAACCTGCGTCAGCTGCAGGACGAGTACGACCAGCAGCAGACCAGCCTGGCCATCGCGCTCTCCCAGAAGCTGGCCGAGGCGGAGAGCTTACAGCAGGGGGAGTTCAATCGCCTGGAGGCCTGGGAGAGGGAGGAGCGGGAGGACAGGGAGCCCTGGGGCCCGGCCGCGGGCCCCGCCCCGTCCTCCTTCCCCAAGGAGAGGTTTCTGGATATCAGCCCAGCAGTTGGCTTCCAGGAGGAGGAGGAGGTCACCGCGCCGGAGGACGTGACTCCAAAAGCCGAGAGGAGTCCGTCATCCGCCAGAGCATTCCCTGCTCTCAGGAGCCAGGAGGAGTCGCCTCCCAGGCTGAGGAGCTTAGGCGGACACATCACCCCCCCTGGTGGTGAATCACAGAACAGCGCCTCCTACAATCCTTTCGACGACGAAGACGACTCTACTCCCGTGGAGGAGGATCCATCCAACCCTTTCTCTGAGGACATCAAGAGGGAGCACAAAGACGTGACCAACGGGAAGAAGGAATACAACCCGTTCGACGTAGAGCTCGAGGAGGAAAAGCAGCCGGAGACCACACCAGGCAACCCCTTTGAAGAGGAGGACGCCGCCGACCCGGGTAACCCGTTCACCGAGGCCTCCGGGAGTTCTCCCGGAGACTCGAACAACCCCTTCGAAGGGGACGACGATGACGAGGCATTGCCCGATTTGGACATGATCGAGGAGGAGCTGCTGCTACAGCAGATCGACAACATTAGAGCCTACATTTTCGATGCCAAGCTGAGCCGCCGTCTGGACGAGGTGGAGCTGCTGTCCCAGAACCTGAGAGAGCTACAGTACACCCTACAGGAACAAAAGAAGAAGAAGAAGACGACGCACTGACACCTTTTCTTCACGTTTCACCTGCTACTTACCAAGTCCTGCGAGGCTAGCTCTCTTTACGTGACTAATGAGCCCACTCACTGATGAGGGTGAGGTCGGCTGCGGCACAGAAAGATGGGCGTTTGTCCCAGAAAGAGCAGTAGTCTGGATGGACTCCATTCATTTCCCAACGCATTTGTAAACCACTTATCCTGCACAGGGTCCTAGAGGGCTGGAGTCCATCCCAGCATGCAGTTTTCTTGAGTAAAAATCCATTTGTACGGACAGTGTCGCCAGAGATTAAAAAATAAATCCAGCTGAATCGGTGCAAACGTGAACACTGAAAGATGGAGGAATGTCACTTTTATGTTTTGTTTTTTTTCCTCTCTTTTGAAATGGGATTATTGTATGGTCCTCTGAGTTGAGTCTGCAAGGCAGTGGTCATGTGGAAGTCGAAATGTGAGATTTAGCCCTCTGCACAAAGCTATGAACGGAGACAGACCATGTTACTATGGTAAAGGTTGAACAAAACAGCCGTTGGCTCAATTGATGCACAAAATCCATGTTTAAATAATGAAAAAAAAAAAAAAAAAGGAGAGAAAATTGATGCTCCAGAATCTGAACCATTGTTTTCATGCCACGCATTGTAATCGCTTCTCATGAAAAGCTGGTGCCGACATTACCCATGATGCAACACCATTGCTCAAGCCTGCAGTGGGGCCTCAAGAATCTCAAAACGACGTCTTTTCCCGAATGCACGGGATCTAAAGAACGGTAAAGCATAGGTCATGTAAAATCTGTGAGACACATTTGTGGTATCGGGCTACTGCTCCTACAACACAGTTCATTTGAGGGTATTGCCTTTTCTGCTGTTCATTTAATTAATGCCAAAGAGCCAAATCATGCATGACTGCTCTGATTGGGCCATGAACTACTCTCAGATCAAATATTCATCCTTTGGAGGAACACATGGGATCCGATTTCTGACCCCAGTAATTGGACGGACATGATCATTAAATAATAATGAATCACAGGGCCTAACCTCCTAACTCCATTTCAAAACTTGCTGTTGCAGCACCTATGACGCTTCTCATGGATACATAATCAAGCCATTTTTGTTGATGTCAGTTACACTGATGTATCTGAACGCAAGGAATTCTTTTAACCATCCGTCACGATGCTAATAACAACAGGGGATTTGTGCAAAACTGTAAATCCAACGTGTTCACCTGTTCCCGTCCTGCATGGTGGAAATGACCAAGCAGGTCCAATTCATGAATAATATGTTGTGCATCTTGTCCATGTCATAGTGCGCTGTGACTTGGTTGCATTTTAAACGTTTATTTTTTAACAAATCGCATCTTACGGCAAGCTGAACAAAGGCTTTCCCACGTCCTGCTGTGCGAACCCAGCTGGCTGTGCCCTTTTTGGTTTTTTGTTTTGTTGTTTGCGGCCGCTCGACCGATCCCACGGAGCACTTGGGTTGCATGATTCATGCGTCTGTCTGTCTGTCTTTCTATCGCGCTAGTGGCCAAAGCTCGTCTTCCTCCAATTGTTTTTTTTTTTTTTATATATAAATTTGGAAAAACTGATCAAATCACACATTGTTCATGTTGCGTGCTCTTGACTAAGATCGGTGTGTAAAGACGTCCAGCAGTTCCTCCAGCCAGCACTCGTGTACATACGAAACACTACTTTTCACGACACATTGTAGGCAACCTTTAACAGCTTTGAACAGATAAGGTACCAGAATTCAATGACGTCATTGTTTGTACAAAATGAAATGACTAAATCCTAAAGTGAATTCAACATTTTAAACGCATTTACACTACAGGAATGCCAGCAAGTATTATCACCCAGTGCTGCTAGGTCTGTCCTTAACATGAAACTCGTTGTGCTTTTATTGTCACTCACTGTTGTTTGTTTTTTGTTGCCTGTTAATCTCGCACTGCTTATCTGCCACGTCCACGGACAACTAAGAAATAAATGTTGACACTAAATGTTTTGTGACAGTGTGAAATCGTCGGGGAGCAGCTTTCCTATTGTGCGATGGCAGTTGATTTTTAGCCTTGAAAGTAATTCAACTAACACATCTGTATTTAAATCATATTTTGGGCACACAGGCATCGCTGTATTAAGAAAATGAAATGTCGGGCACCAATTAAAAAAAGTTGTCTACAGTAGTACAGATTGCATTTCTCTTTTTTTTTACCCCACAAATGATGGGAACCCAGGCCTTATCAATCATCAATCACATTTTTACTTTGGATTTTGATATTTCTAAATGTTTATGGGAATTTAGTTCAGAAAAAAGCCGAATCCTACAGTTACATGGCGAATCTGATTTATTTGAATGTATACATTGGAATATGCCTATGACCGACATCAAAACAGAGATTTTGACCAGTGCTTGTGCTGGTTTAACAGTGGAGCGGAGGGAATCGGTCCTGGCACTCACTATCCTCAATAAACCAACAATAGTGGTAACCATAAATGTGTGCGTATTTACAAGGAAATGTGAACGCCCCATTGTGTAACCATACACAATTAAAAATAAAAATAATACCAACTGTCCAGTTTATCATCAAAAGTCCACTCTCCAACTCAGAATCTTAGTCCTGTAACGCTGCCATCTGGGCTCGATATTTGCCAGTCATCTCCCTGGGCAGTGGCGTGGTGCCCGGGCACGGCACCTGGCCGTCCACCTCACAGATGCACTCCCTCAGACAGTACTTCTTTGGCCCAAAGTTGGCGGGGTTGGAGGCCTGCATCTTGGCAAGAGCCTCGGCTTGTAACATTTCTCTGTGGTCAGGCAGAGAGAGAGAAAGAGAGAAGTAAAAACACAACACAACAGATTGTTTGGTCCCTGCAGGAAGAGGGCTTTTACAGACCAGACCAAGTAGATAAAACTTTAAAAATGCAATAATTAATGGCTGATGAATATATCTTACTCTGATTTGCCCAAAATCTTCTTAACATGTTGCGAAATTAGTTTGAGGTCCTTTCCTTCCACATCCACCAGCACTTGTTCCCCATCATCTGCAGGAGAGAACAAATATCATCCTGGTACAATATCTGTGAAACTATGCTGTGAGTTGAATTGTTACTACTTTTATTCGTAGCGGTGTCATAATAATGATAATTCCGGGGAAATGACAAGAAAGAGCTACACACCCAGGTAGAACTTCAAGAAAGGTGATGGGGTCATATTTTTGAACATCATGACTTGGACCCAGGGGTTTTTGTACTGAATCTGAGGAACACTGAAGAACACAAACTTTCTGCAAAACAGAAAGGAGAAACAACATGATTAAGAAGCAGCAAGGAGTAGCAAGTGTGCAAACTTTCAATTATACAATTGGAAAAGCAAACTTTTACCAAGTCTTTTACATTGGAAATGTTATTTTATTGTTTTAATTCTTCACAACCCTTACTTGACCAAACCCTGACAGTTTAATTTATCGGCCTCCAGCATCTCAGTTTTCTGTGTAGTGTATAACTACACTGTGTACACTGCATACCGTCAGCAAAACCTAGTATTTTTCAGTTTCATCTGGATTATCTCTGGATTTCCAGGAGCATATTTTAGCTGAAATTGCTGCATAGAAGCATATAAGATTTCTTTTTCATCAGCCAGTTCATTAGAATAGCTCATTGTGGTTGAGAGTTTGAACTGAAAAGATCTGTACAATTTATATACTGACATTTCATAAAATTAAGCCTTAACCTGCTGTACACGTTCTAACATGTAAGGTTTCATTTGTTAATGGACTAGAAGAGTTTTCAACGTCAATTACACTATAAACTGCAATTATACTATCTTTTACAGACGCAGACAAACAGATACACAGACAGACATCCAAACAAAAAAAATAGACAGACGGATACAGGCAGACAAACATAAACAATATAGCAAACAGACAGGGTGCAGGTGTTAGCTCTGACCTTGCTCCCTCGCTGAGATCTCCGTGCGTGTTGTAATTCACCGTCATGATCTTCACCTTGTTTTTAAAGATGACGTCACCTTTCTGCAGGTACTCCAGGGTCCTCCTGATCGGGAACCTTCCTTTCATCGGCATCTTTGCCCGCCTGCTCCTGTATTAACAGGGAAACACGTAAAAGCACGCCAAACTTGGCCAAACGACGCTTCCCGGAGCCAGAGAGAGACGCGCTTTGATGACGTCAGAAAGATCTCAGCGCAGCGGTGGGGCCTGGTATTACGAGTATTAGTTTTAACCTGCACTCGTTTTAATTTAAAGCCGGAAACGGATAAACATACTTCCTGTGCCGTTTAGAGAGAAAAACAGAGTTCAGAGGATTTATTTAATTTATTTTATGTAAATAATTTACATATAAATCCAAAAAAATATATATGTTAAAAACTACAAATTAAAAATAAATTACCAATTCAGTTTATGCAATAAAACAGCTATTTTAATATATATATATATATTTAAATTTATGCAAGATTTAAGCATAGCAGACTAATTACAAACTGTAAAATGGAAGCCATAAACTAAATAGCCACAGCCATCCTAATCCCTAAGGATACCACTGACCATTATCATCTTCCTGCATGAACAAACTCAGTCTCATTGTATTTCATGAATAATTGTTTATTTCTTTCATTATATGCAGCTTGAGAGAAGCCGGCCCCAGAGACTGGAATGCTCAGTCGTAAATACATTTGATTTATATCTTGTTGGTGTGAGGTAGAAATGTAAGGTTCTGACAAAAACAGGAACGTTTGAATGTCTCAAGCTCTTGTTTTAAGTCATACATTTAACATGAGCAAAGGAAAGAAATACATTGATATAGTATCACATTTTAACCGTGGGATACTCAATCCACAAAGCTTGAAAAAAAAAAATAGGGCAATACCCTCCAAAGTAAGTGCTGCTCATGGTTGATAGTTTAAAGCCACATCTAAATTAATATTTTTTATACAGCATTTAAGGAAATGCACTTAAGCAACTTTTTTCCATGCATTGCAATGCACTATAAAAAAATTATAACAATTCTCCTTATTAAGAGAGACACAGCGACAAGATTATAAAACCCAGCTTAAAAACAACATGCACTCATTTTAATGAAATTACATGTACAAAGGTCATTTCACACCAGTGTCTTCATAAACAGTCTGACTGGGTTTTAAACCCTATTAATACAATTGACATTCATTTCACAAGACATAACTATTGATGATTTATTTTTATCCCAGATTTCATTCATGTTGCTGTGGTTGCTAAATTCGGAACCATTATAAAAGTGGGTGAGCCAATGCATATCTGAGTATGGTCCTCAGTACATTCAGTATTTTTTCTGCCATTGTCTTGGAAGGAGAAATACAAAAGAAACCAAGGAAATTAAAACAATTAAAAAAGTTCAACAAATGAAATGTCATTGACCTAATTTAAGCAACGTTTTCTCACCTTTCTCTCCTGTCCTCTGCCTTTCACCGAGGAGAGACAGCGTGACAACTCGCTTAGTTGAGTGCATTCAAAGCTTTTCAACAAAATCCAAACAAAATCTTTCTAAGGCCAACGCTGGACAGACATAGACCCCAGTTGTCTGAAAGTTAGGCCAAAATATCAGCATTTTTTAAAAGCACCTAATCCAGTAACCTTGCACCTCACCCACTGGTCAACAAATGGGAAACACTGATATCTCTCTACTTTTCTTTTTCTTATCATAATTAGGGAAACCTGCCCAGACAGTACTCATAAGTACACTTACAATGCAACAAGCAAATTTGTTCACCATAACATTTTCAGAAAAACATACAAAACACAAAGGTTTTAGTCAGCGTGACTGCAGTGGAACGCCATGAAAGCTGATTGATGTGCACTTAGCCGCATACAGATGCAAACAAGAAAAGTAGCATGGCTACACACAAGTAACATTTTTGAAATCCAAAGTCTTTAAGATAACCAAATTCTTATAAAGAAATAATTGCCACTGATAAATACACATACAAAATGCAGATTGAGAATAACACTCATGACGCAAACGCAACAAAGGGAAATGACATACAACTGATTGTCATTAACGGACAAGCGATGAAGTGATTGTACAGCTTAGAATAGAAATATATTCAGGATAACACAGAATTAAGTGAACCTAAACATACAAAACGGGTCAATGGTGCGACAGCCACTGTAAACGAATACTTTGCAAATGTTTAAAGTTTCGTTTACAGTTCCTGACTGAAGTGCTACTATTTATTATCTAGAGTAAAGATCTATCCATTCAGCTCAATTGCGTCAAAATGGAATGAAAGGAAAATAAGTCATATTCAGTCTTTGTCAAAGCACGAATTATTTGTTTAACAGTACAGTTATTAACCATACAAGAACATACTGTACCCATGATCACAATATAAATAAATAGTTTACAGTTTGAAAGTACACATTTAAAGGAATTACCCAGATTTCCTATTGTTTTAAAAAGTATCTTCAAATACATGAAATTCCAATTCCACCTGTCAAATTTCTGTTGATTCTTGACTTTTATATGATAACTGCAAATCCTTCCAAGACATCTGCAAATTATTTCTGTGATCTACATAAAAGCAAGTGCTATGGAGACGGAGCAGGAAATGAGCGTGGTTGAAGCTGCAGAGAATAGCTTTCGCATTGGGGCTCTCCAGTGGCAGATTGTCATAATCTACAAAGGATTCCTGAATGACTTTGCACAGGGGGCTGCTGCAGGAGTTTAGACAGCGGATGAAAAAAAGAACCCTTTAAGTGAGTAATGGAGTACCTTCCTTGAATCTAAATGTCCGGGTCCCGGAGTGGTGGGATGTCATTCTGTGGAGTCACAGTCCTGGCTGTTGTATTCAGCCGTCTCCATCTTGAGGATGTAGGGAATGATACTGTCAATAGAGACGTTGCCTATTAACCCAGTGAAGAAGAGCTCCTCTGTAATACTTGAGTTCATGAGGCGCAGGGCGGGGAGGCGAGTCAGGATACGGGTCAGCCTGGGGAGGCAAACACAACTGTTGGAGTCATCCTGTGATTTGTTTGTTTATTTGCAATTAAAATGTTCCCGTGCGGTCCTTGTCTTATTCCTCAGTGTGTAGTAATGGTCTTCAAAACCAACATTTATGTCCATCAGCCGGAGACACTTGAAGCAGCGTTATCGTAATAATGCCGGGAAGGAATTTTATTGTATTGTAAGTGAATTGTAAGCACATTTCTGACATATTTGGGAACGTATTTCTCCTTCGGAGATATGTCTGTACCTGTACGTGTCTTCGGGATATGTTTTCTGCACATAGTCCTGAAGCTCCATCAGCGCTTTCTCCTGGAACTTCTCAATCTGGCCGCTGCTGTCCACACCTGGGTGATCTGACGAAGAGGAAGCATTCAACGCAACTATAACACCACACAATGCAAATACAGGTGGATAACAACCTTAAGGTCTTATAATTACGGTTACCATTAATGCTTATCAAATACTCCTCTCGGCAGACTCACCGGGGCTAAACAACACTATAGCTTTCAGGTAGGCATATTCGTAGCTGTCGGTGTCCAACCTGGTCATGCTGTTACAGAACTCCTGGAACTTCCAGATATGCTCCATCACCTGCTTCACCCTCTCCCCCGAAAGTTTGTCTAAGACGGGGAAAAAACGGCCAGCTTAATGCCTCACATACATTTGTAAAACATTTTTTGTAGGTGTTGAGCTTTGTCTTTACCAGGGAACAAGAACAACATGTTATCACCATCAATTGGTGGCAGTTATTGAACTCAGTGCAAGATAAATGATGTCTTGGATTGATTAAAAAAAAAAAAGGGGAGTAGCTGTGATATGCAGGCTTTCCTGTACAAATATGGGCCTCGCAAGTGTAGTCCTGGAAATGAACCAACACGTTGGTAATGCACATAACATCTCCATGTTTCATCATTATCTCATCAGCAACATTGACAATTCCCAAGGCCTAGTTTCATGAACAACTTCAAATATCACATTTCTTGTCTTGTGTGTGTCCTACTGTGAGGTGATGGCGAGGTCTGTGGTCCTACCATCCTGTATGCTGCTCTGAAGGTGGTTAACGATGGCGGTGAGGATGGTGGACAGGTTCATCACATGAGCACACTGAGCCAGACCCAGAGTGAACAGCTCATTCCAGCAGGCTCGGACCAGGCTGGTGTTAGCCTCTTGACTAGAAGAAAGAAAGAACAGAGAAGAAGAAAGACTGATTGGTGCGAGCTCATATGCAACCTCATTTGCCATTTATAGATCAGCGGTCGCAGTGTTACTTCATGAGAGTGTAACTTGAAGACTTTGCGTGTCTAATACATCCTCACCCAAGGGCAGAGAAGGCAGGGATGGAGCGAGCCCAGTGCATGGAGAGAAAGAGGAGCCTGGAGGCCGACTCACAGATGTAGTGTACGTTCAGATACTCCGGTATAGGGCTGGGCATGGTGAGCTGGAGGAGAGAGGTCAAGAAAAAGAATGAACAAAAAAAAAAAAAAAACTCACTTCGAATATTTGACAAAATGAACACAACTAGATAAATGTCAAAGAAAGGAAACACAAAAAAAACGTTCACACCCCTCTCTCATTTTCTTTCTATACCTCGACTACCACCATCGAATAAAACGTTTTTTTGACCCCTTGTTGACTCCACTCACCTTAAAGCCCACATGGCTGTCAGTGAGCAGTGGTCCCTCCACCTCAATGATGGGGGTCTCCTGGTCTCTACCAATCAGCTGGATCGTTGTGCCACCGACACACTGCGACTTATCTTGACTCTGTCCAACCCCTACCTCAGGTGGGTTGAAGACTTTGGCCAGGGTGTCAAAGGCACTTTGCACAACACACACATACACAGTTTCATTCACTGATTTGAACAACACAAACATTTTTTACAAGAAAAAGGTCGAGAATTTGCCGAGATTCTGTTAAATAAAGAACGGTCAAAGACGTGCACTTCCTGTTTGTGTACTGCCCACTGACCGTGTTATCTCGCTGGCAGATTGCTCCTCTTGTTGGCTGTCCGAGGTGTCGCCATTGTTTAGGTTTTCTTTCAATGAGTCACTCAGGTTGGCCAGTGAAGTCACCACATTGGCTAGTGTCCCTAAGTCCCCATGGCCAGACTCCATCTGAAGACAAAAGCAACATGCAAAATATCTTGTTTTGTATTGCCCAAGGCCACTGCGCCATTTGATACATTCTCGGCACAAAATATTAAAAAAATAAGAAGAAAGCTGAGAAACACCTAAGAGCTTTATACAGACTGGTTCTACAGTGAATAAGTTCACAAATCAACATACATCATTTTGGGCAAACTTGATATGGTTATATTAAAATTGTTAAAGTCCAGCAGCAGAGCAGATACTATCTGCTGCAATGTTCTGTATCTGCACACATCTGTACCTTTGAGTCAGTGGCAAGGAGCAAAGTTCCATCACTTTGGATGACCGGCTGCTGGATGTTAACCAGCATCCCCTGGTCCAGCAGGCTTGATCTGTAAATGAAACAGAGTACTATCAAATTCCAGTTCCCATCACCTAAGTAACAGAAGCCAGGGCCGAGGTTTGTCTGTGGTCCCCGATTCACACTGACCTGGAGCCCTCTGTCTCTGTATCGGACATAAAGGTCGGCGTGGCGATGAGCGGACTGTTGAGGTCCTTACGAATGTAGATCTTTTGGGTGGAGGCAGCACAGTTGGCATGCTTCTCTCTGGGCACTGTATCGATGGGTTTCCTCTCACTCTGGACAGCTAAGGACGAATATTCATAAACAATAGTAGTGAATGGAATGTTCATCATAGACTTTATAAATCCCAAAAGGAAACATACATACTGATTACCAATCTCAGATCATTTAACAATGATTAAAATTTGCATTGCATTCTGTATTGCATTACTGTATCTAACAATAATTCCAATCTGTAGCAGAAAACGAACGGCTGTTTTTGGATCGATAGTTTTAAGCAATTTTATTGCAATTGAATTGGAGTCACTGGCTACTGTGGCTAGCAGTAGTGGCACTGTTGCTACAGATCTGATGATGCTGACTGGGAAGCCACCTGTGTGCAGAATGCTATTTGGAACCATCTCCATGTATTGCGAGTCCTTGACTGTGACTGCGACGCAAACTCACAGTCTGTCTTCATCCCCATATTAAGGCATTTGTTCAGCCGACAGAACTGGCAGCGATTGCGGTGGTGCTTGTTGATGACGCAGTCCTGCTTGCTGCGGCAGCTATAGGTCAAGCTCTTCCTCACGCTCCTCTTGAAGAAGCCTTTACAGCCCTCACAGCTGACAGCTCCATAGTGACGCCCTGCACACAAGAAAACGTGTCAACGCGGTCTGTGTTACTCGGTGTGCACGCCAAAGATCGCTGACATTGTGAAGCTATACATACGGATGGATTTAACATCAGGTAATGTTATGTCCAGGTAAGGCAACTGTAAACTTTAATACCTGAAGCCTTGTCCCCACACACCACACAGTACTCTACTGGCTGCGATCGGCTCAAGTCCCCAGACTGCCCTAACAACCGTTCCATTGACACTGGATCAGTGACAATCTGAAAAGCAACGTCAAACACAGGCCACTGAGCTTGTATTTCACCTTTATGTCTGTTCCATAGTTTTAACAATGTCTGGATTCTTGCCTTGCGGCTGTATGTGACCGCAAAGCCAAAAAGGGTCCAAAAAATGACAATCTTTCCTCCTGATCCTGAGTTACGGTGTTTAAATAATGGCGGGTAAAATTGTTTTTGTATAAAATGATGGTGTTCACCTTTGACTGTTTGGATATCAAATATCTTGACAACTACATCAGTTCATCCCATTGTTTATTTGTATTCAATGTTATATTTAACATATCAATTCCTGAATAAAGCTTGCAGCCATGGCTGCTGCTGGCACGGAGGCATAAAAATGGCATTGAACATTCATTGCATCATCATATTGTGCGCTGATATAATGTGTACCTGTATTCTTCCCGGCATCAGGCTGTCTGCAGCAGTGAAGATGAGCTGCTTAGTGTTGTGGCTGTCTGGGGAAGCGAGGATAACCTTGCCCGCCCCTGAGCTGTCAGCTGTAGTGAGAATGAACCGCTGCTTGGGTGTACTGGACGGGTTCATCGCTGTCATTATCTGGATCTTTTGACCTGTCTGCTGGTCAGTTACAATCTGAGGAGGATCAAAGTGAAAGAGGGGAATTAGCACACACCAAATGTGTAGAGAGGAATAAAGGACAACGTGAAATTGAAGATGGGAAAACAGGCCATGGCATGGAGCAGTGTCACGTCTCTGATGAAAACTCAAGATTACAGCAGTCACCTGTATACGCTGTGGTGTTGAAGCAGGCTCGGAGGAAAGGACCTGAAAACGCTGTGGAGACTCACTCATCACTGAGTCTGAAGGCGAGGATGACACCTATGTAAAACATTTAAGCCCAGATAAGCACATGCACTTTAGAATAAAAAAAAATCTGAATAATGTATGTGGTAGTAGAAAAAAAAAGTAAATATCTACCTTCTATACAGCAAAGAGTCAACTATTGTTTTTAATTTTAAACATACATGGCTTATGTGGAACAAATCAAACAACAACAACTCTCCTTGTGCACACTGACCTCTGCCTCGTGCTCAGAATCCACTTTCTGCTTAGAGAGCAGATTCGGGCTGGTTGTCATGATGATGTAAGGTCATTGGTGAAGTCTGTTTAGAAAGATGGCACAGGCATTAATCAGTGTGAGGGAAATGTTTGAAATGTGTATTATTATTTATAATGCAGTTTGTTCGATAAATGTTATATTTATTCATTTTTTAACATTACAAAGAGGGAGGAAAAACAGAGATAAAAAAAAGTAAGGACTTCAAAATTCTTTCAACTTTTTACACATTTTTCTGTGATCGCCTCATGTTTTCTGTTGGGTGGTATTGTTGATTGGCTATCATAATTAATATCACACTGGATAACATCAGTGATGAGTGACAAACGCTCAACACAGTGTCCATCAGAACACCTTGGTCCTCAAACGCATCACTGTACAGGACAAAATGGAGAATTTGGCTGACATCCAATAAAACTGGAGACAAATCCTTATGATAAATATATAAGTGACATATTCTTTCCAGATACTGAAGAGGGCGGCCAGTGTGACATGTTGAGAGCGCATGTAAAACAAAATACAGCTGTGTTTAATTTAGTCTTAGTTTTTGTTTGAACCCATAGCTGTCACCGGGATGGCAAAGGTAAAAGGGTCGAGTTCATCTGCAGCAGCTACATCTCTCCACTGTTAGCTGCCTCCGCTAGCGTTAGCTTCCTGCACGGCACCAACCGAGGGCTGCGCCAGGAGCCCACTCTCCCCCCTCAACCTGTCATTTCAACCAACACTGCTTATTCCAGGTCATGTGGGCGGGGCTGCCACATGAGGACAGTTAGTTTAGGCGTCTTTAACGAACACCCGCACAGCCGAGCTAAGCCCAGCGTCCTTGTGCCCGGATCCCGAGCTGCCGGAGACGGACAGGAAGGGGAGCTCAGCATCGGCTAGCTCGTTAGCTAGCCGGGAGATTAGCAGCGCTGTTAAATATTCCCGTGTCTGCGAGAGCTTTCGGCGCCTTTTCAACCAGAGACTGGGACTTACCTCCGGGGGCGGCGCTCGTGCATTTACGACGCTCCGCTATTTTATAAAAATGTTTGTTTTGGTTTTCTTCTGTTAAAGGTCATAGTTCGTGACCCCGCACTGCCAGCGCGCTGATGATGGTTGAGTTTTTTTTCTTCTCCTTCCTCTCTCGCGTCCCTGTGCGCCCCCCCCCCTCCCTCCACCGCGCGAGCCAGACAGCACTGACGTCATTATGTCTGGGGACTCTGTGTTTAAATTACAGATGATTAAAAAAAGTTATAGATTAGAAACAAAAATATTCACATTCTTTACTGTAACATAAATTACCAACACAGCAGTGTAACAATGAACATTTTATTTATGATTTCATTATTCAGTCATCACAGATTATAAAGTGCAATAAACGAATATGACAATTTAAACAATCCTCCAACAAAACAATTAGGCTTTTATTTAATAATCAACCCTATTGTAGTAGTTGTGATCCTAACAATGAAGTTTGTTTAAAACTGGACTAGACTGGTGTAATGGTTGGTGTCAGCATGCCAACGCCGTAGTTTCAAGGATACAGAGAAAACCTGGAAGTCGAGAGGTCAGATAGAAGGTCAATAAATATGAAAGGTTCTTTGTGGTAAGACAGTTAAAGGACTTCAAATGAATTCAACCGGGAGTCAGTATGTACAGTATGAATTGGACATCATGATCTAAACTAGCAGATCCAAGGCATTAGACTCAACCAACTGTCCATGTTCACACAGCTCACACAGAAGCACGTAGTCCTTCCTTTTTGCACAAGACAACAATTTTAAGGATATATTACTTTTTTTCTCCATATTTTGATCGCAGTACTATCTACAGTGTCTAGTTGTTTTAAATCCATAATTGTGTAAACTATTTTGTGTTACTATGCTATAGACATGCACCTCACATACGAATCATTCATATAGTCTGAAGCTGTCTCTTTTTGGAATAGACATTTTATAGTAAATAGAGAAATGCAGCTGTGGTAACTGCACTCATTGAATAAACAGCTGTCCTAAACAACACATTGAATTAACTAATACTTGAAGGCATTTTATGTCTGTGTCTTCCGCTTAAATCTGCAACATGACTTCAGAAGATCACTTCATATTTGCATGCTTTCATTTGCATACTTTTTTTTATTTGCCTCTACCTCCTTGCTTTATGGAAATGTTGTCCAACCACCTAAAAAAAAAAGGACGAAAGAAATGGTCACGTTTACTCTTGCTGTCACTTAGCCAATTCTCCGTGCAAAATAATGTTTCATTTAACAGAAATCAAACATTACCACTACATGACCACCAGATGTCAACCTACACTACACCAGCAGGCGTGATAGGGCTGAACGTGCATGGCACCGGTGCAAACCTCCACTCAAATGACAGTGGTTGATATCATAATCATAATTCATAAAAGTTCATGTAGATTTTGTTGACGGGCATGCTTTCCTGCAGGTTTCACTGCAGGGGCTGGATGGTTATCACCTCCTCCCTGCAGCAGTGAAGCACAGGGTGGAGGCCTGGAAACATGAGGTGCAGCCTGATAAGAGAACTCAGCTGAATTCCAAATTCAAACAGGGACGTTTGTTTACTTATCACGAGGTTTAAATGCAATTGTCTGGTATTTATTAATGGAATAATGGTGTCATTTCACAAACAAATACATCAATAAATAACAAATCAACAGCATTCACCGACACAGTGAAACGAACAAGGACGTGGGAGTTCTGTTAAGTGTGTGTGTGAGAGAGAGAGTGCGTGCGTGCGTGTGTAGTAGGCGTGGCCACAGGCTACTCAGCGCGGTGACCTGAAAATAAAACTGCTCATCCCAAGCACAAACAAAAGAAGCCATCGCATCACCAGCGAGGGGGATGAGAGCGTTTTACTACATCGGGGTGGAGTGGCGTATGGAGCAGTAACAACAGCAGCTCCGGGCTGTTGCCGACGCTTCGTTTGCGCAGCTGCACGACCCGCTTTGGTTTGGAGCTGCAGCATCCACACAGGAGAGGGTAACGGCTCCTCCCCAGCATCCACACCGATTCCTGTCATCCGGCTCTGGATCCCTGCATAAAGGACACCGAGGGCGAAAGAGAGGAACAAGGACGCGATGTCAGGGGAGTGACTGTCTGGGGAGATAACGAGAAAGAGAAAGCGAAAGGAAGAGAGAGAGAGAGTCGTAGCTTGAATCCAGGTTTCTTCAGAGAGGAGCTCGGTCATGGTGGGACGGGGACTGTGGGTGTGTAAGCCGCGGTGGGGAAAGAGAGGGAGCAGGTTGGGTGTCCTGCCCTTGGTGTGCACGGCGGCCGCGTGCGCAGCCCTGCTGGCTCTGCTCTTCGTGGACCTGATCGAGTCGTGGGTCACCTCCATGAGCATGAACGCCGCGACGGAGCCGGGCGCGGGCGGCGTCATCCCCCCACAGAGCGTGCCTCCCCCCAGACCCGAGGAGTTCCTGCTCATGCCCAGCCCGCTGGTTTGCCAGCGCGCCAAGCCCTACCTCATCACCATGGTCACCACGGCCCCCGGCAACCAGAGGGCCCGCCAGGCCATCAGGGACACCTGGGGCGGGGAGGTGCAGGTGCGGGGCCTGCGGGTCATGACCCTCTTCATGGTGGGCGTGGCGTCAGACCCGGGGCTGTCCAAGCTGCTCATCGAGGAGGCCCGGGAGCGTGGAGATCTGGTCCAAGGGCGCTTTTTGGACACCTACTCCAACCTGACCCTGAAGACCCTGTCCATGCTGGGCTGGGTCCGCCGGTTCTGCCCCCAGGCCCACTTCATGGCCAAAGTAGATGACGATGTCATGTTCAATCCCAGCGCCCTCCTGCACTTCCTGAACAAGAGCCGTAACCCTTATGAACAAGGAGACCTGTACCTCGGCCGGGTGCATCTCCGTGTGGCTCCAAACCGAGACCCGGACAGCAAACACTACCTCCCTGCTGGAGCCTACCCTCCATCTGTCTTTCCAGACTATTGCAGTGGCACGGCTTACGTTTTGTCCCGCTCTGCATTGCTTAAATTGTCCTTGGCGGCATCTTCTTCACCCTTATCCACACCGTTGCCCCCCGAGGATGTGTTTGTGGGTGTATGCGCGCGGGCAGCTGGGGTGATGCCCTCCCACTGCCCTCTCTTCTCTGGGGGCCCAGGGGTTCCCTATGGACGCTGCTGCTATCAGGCCATGGTGTCCATCCACCAAATACCACCCAGGGAGATGCTGCACTACTGGGCTGACATTCATGGGTCTCCTCCCTGCTCCTGGCTGAGTCTCCGTGCCTCCCTGGGCCTGTGCAAGGTCAGGGCGATGCTCGGCTCGGCTCTGGGCCTGGAGCAGGGTTTGTGAGGGCTACTGAGAAGGAGAACGTGGAATCAGCGGGACTGTGCCTCGCTTCAATGCTGTGAACAGCACAAGTGCTCCTCAGAATGTGAAGCCACACTGTGTTCATTGAGAAAAATGGCAGTTTATTTTTACAGCTATATATTTTTAAACACCGTCATGTATTTACCAGGCTTTTTGTGCAGAGAAGGGGATGATCAGCTGGTCGTATCTTTTTAGACTGCTTAGACTGACAGCATCCTGCATTACTACACAGCCACATACAGTAGAGGTAGAACAATCAACAATGGCATGCTGGTAGTGAATAACAAGAAATAAGTATTCCTATAAACACCTTTCTGACATTAAAGCTGCTGCTGTCATATGTAGATGATCACCAGGTACTTAAATTGTAGATGTTAGTGTAATAAGATGCATAATTGCATGTCTCCAAAGACGGTGCAATTTACATCAATTCACAAATTATAGATAATGAATAAAAGCTGTTCAGTAAAAAAAACAATTACCTCAGTATATGAATTGAATTTATTTTTGTTATTCAGTCATAAGAACATGATATTGCAGGGTATAATTGGTTCACTGCAGAAAGTTCCGTGTAATATTTAGGGAACAGACATCAGGCAAAGCTGCGGTTTCTCTCTTTGAAGGCTCTGTGCTTCTGCTACATCTGATCACCTGACTCTTGCACATGTAACTCTGAAGGTGACGTGATACACGGCTATAATAGCACTGAACAGTATACCAGTATTTCTTACTCGTCTGCGATGATGATTAAACACGAGGGAGAGGGTGAAGGACACGTGTGTGTGATGGACTGGGTTTGGTCTCAGCTCGGGCCATAATGGTGCGCACATTATACCACGTGTCAAATATAAAGGGTGGAGCTGTCTTGCTCCTCCCACCATGTGAAAGGTTAGGGGTTAGAGCAAGTTGGTGTGTTTACACTCAGGAAATATATGTATGAATCCAAAATGATACCAATAAAAACAACTCTTAATTTTGATTTGTCCATTGCCTTTTTGAGACAACTCTACAAGGATTCCAGGTGGTTTACCCGTCAAACCAGATGCGCGATAACCATCGTCTCACAACTTGACTCCTTTCTCCACCGCCTTCCTTAAACCACAAAACACAGCTCACGTAAAGGAACCACATGTATGCAAAATATCTTTCATGAGAACATCATTTTCCACCGAGAAGTAAATTCAAAATTTCTGAGGGATGACCCTAACCCTGTGCCAACGTCGACTGTTGAAAGATTATTTCTGCTGTTGAGTCAACCAAAGAACTGATGGTGTCTGACCATGTTTATTTCAAATTAAACTTACTTCAGAGTCTTGGCACTATGTGATTTATTTGATGGACATATTAATATTTAGCATGTACTCAGTTTAGTTTCATTTGAAAAAGGGGAAAAAAAATTGGTGAAAGATTTGTTTATTAGCAGCGAAGAAAAACGCAACCCAATACTAGATGACACCCACGCATGAAGACAGCCAGTGCTTCAGGCCACAGGCATTAAATAGAAATGCCGCTGCAGTGATTACATCTTGAACTGTTAACCAGTCAGAATGTCCTTATTAGTAGCCAATATCCAGAATATCTGCAGTTGTGCTGTGTTTTGTTCCCTTTGCAGAGTAATGTGTCCAAAAAAATGAGCTCTTTATATAAAGTTCAAGAGGTCACTCCCACAGAATGTCACTGGAATCTGGGCGGCACAAAGGGTCCCCCTTTATTACTTTTTGAATCTGTCCAGTGCAGCTCTTGGACCAGATAATGCCGCTTTCTTCTTCTCCTTCTCCTTTCTTTCATGTTCAATCTTCATTTTGTCTTCCACAGTTTGCTTAATTATATCCTGCAGAGTAAATTAATCGAGAGATTAGAAAAGGACTGTGGAAATAAACATATACATATATAAAACAAAAAACAACTCAATTAGACTTTATTTTATTTTCTGAATAACTCACCCTCTGGTCCTCATGAGCCACTTGTTTCTTGCGCTTTTCGATGCTGCCAGCAGAACTCCGACCCTTTTTCTTATACTTGGGAACAAATTTTTCTTTGGCAAGTGGGTCGAAGCCCTGAGAAGAAAAACATTGCTTTTAGAGGGCTTTAAAACGGGACCAAACCAAGGTTTCAAAATGCGCAGTGATATTTTAAAAGAAAATCTTATGTGTGCGAATAAGACTCTTCAAGACACTGACCAGAGTTTCCACCCTGGCTTGGTGCTTTTGTTGAAACGTGGTGTGGTCCACCTGGCCCAGGTCCGTGGGGTCCAGGGTGATGAGTTCAGGCTGGATCTTCTCCAGCAGCGCTTTAACCTCCCATTCCTGTCTCTGCTTTGCACTGCGGTACGGATTTGCATCCAAACCATCAAAGTTAGGCTCACCAGCACCTGTAAAGTTTAATTGAGGAAAATAGGTAAAAATGTTGATCATCGTCTATGCCAAATAAAACGTTTGTGCGTGCCATCAAATCGAGTCTGACCTGGTACGAGCATACTGGTAAAGCCGTCTCCATGTCCGACCCCCAGGACATCCTCAAAGGGACAGAAGTGCAGCCCCCACGCTGTCCCACGAACTCTGTGGGCCATGTAGGGTTTCGTCACCGGAGTGCTCCATACGTCCTTGTATACCTGCACGGAGACACATTTCAAAGAGACAAATTAGGGGAGATAAACATGTTAAAGCTGAATCTATGTCAGGAAGGCCATTACTTTCTGCTGAGTCATTGTTGAGATCACATACATAACAACATCAAATCTGAATGGCACCACTACATTTTTGACCCTTTGTAAATTCAAATGCATCTTAGTAGAAGGACAAAATGATTTGCTACAGATTCAACGTTTTCATTGAGATGGCCTTTTTTTTTTCCTTGGAATGCAATTCATCTGGGAATCGGTCTCAGAATTGTTCTCTATAATTAGCACCACATGACATAGTTTTTTTTTTTTTTTTTATGTCCTCGATCAGCATTAGGGTATTCCTAACCATTTTAGTGCGCAGCTTCGCGCATCCAAAACAAACCAGGTCTACAGTGTAGAATGCACGACCTTGTATAATGACAAATCCTTAATCGTGCAGTGTGGGGACGATATTGACCTGAACAATGTCCCCTGTGGCTGCAGACAGTAGCCCTCTCTGGCTCAGAGACAAACAGGAAGCACCAGCGGGCAGGAAGTAGGACTTGAGAGGCTTGAAGGCTCTAATGTCATATACTTTCAGCTTTTTATCCATTCCGGATGTCACCATGTACCTGCCGAAGGAGAGGAGCAAAACAGCAGATTGCTCTTACTGGGGAAAGTACCCTCCATTGGTCATCACAGAAAAAGTAACGTTATTTAACCAATGACAATGAGGCAGTTCATTGTTAATGGATTTCTCCTGCCAACTTGTTCATCTTTAACCTGCCACTGTTGGCTGGTTGGATGCCTGGGGGACAACAACACTATACTACACATTCGCTATGCATAGTTGAATTAGTATGCTGTGATCATGTGTTCCACTGTGTGTAAGTATCTATGTACAGAGTAGTAAGTATGATGAACGTTTGGATTATTCTTTTCATTTTCATCTCCATTCACACAAATGTGATCTGATTTAAATCTAAGTACAAGTATGAAACAAGTACAACATAACTGCAATTACATATTTTTTAGCCGGTATTGAGCAAATCCATTCAACGCACAGTGCCGTTGGAAAAAGCAAGTCAACATATGAATTTAATAAGTGGTCAAATCCCTTTTTGTAGCCATAATAACATGGGAGGCTATGTGCAATCCCATTGAAACACAGACCGAGCAAAAGTGGATTTGGACTCGACCTGAATGCACGGGCACTATGTGCTTTTAGACCGTGTGCATCCATTAGTAAAACAGGGCCCCAGGTTTATTGATTCCACTATGATAAGTCCAGGGGGCTTGCATACTTCCTCCAACCGTCACTATAATAATCCTTATCATTTCTACAAGGGCTTATGATTTTAACAAATAACACACTTGTGATTGTGTTTCTTCATTAAAGTTTTACATTTAAATATATTTAGGGTACTGATTGAATTCATCTTTCCGTCAAAAAGGAGGAAGCACCACCAAGTAAATCCCAAAAAATGGTGTATTAAGTACTTAATCTTACTTGTCCTCTGGGAAAAGTGAAGAGTTTGAAGGTAACTCACGTGCCCGACTTGTCTACAGTGACAGAGCGCACGCCGCCCTGGTGACAGAGCATCTTGACCAGGGCTTCTTTCTGGTTGGGCGACCACAGGGTGACTGTGCCGTTGGGATGTCCCAGGTGGACGATGGCGTTGTGAGGATTCTGGCACATCACATCAAGCCGGCCCGTCTTGGTGCAAATGGCTGCCACCTCCTTTCCCACAGACACATCCAGATACTGCAGAAAACCTGTCGCACTCTGAAGACAAAAGTTCTTTTTTATGAACTATGCATTGCATGATTGTTTTAGCTTTCACTCAGCAAAAATCCAACTCTTACTTTCTGACGTTAATCATTTTAATTATTAAAATGGGCTGATTGGAAAATAATGATATTACCATGTATTTTTTTAGCCATATGGACCAGCCATGGTGCAAAACGCATCAGGAAGCTAGTTATTTTTATTTTGGCCCCCTTTTCCAAGCTCATAACTGATGTATAGAGACAATAGCTATTTTAATAGCCTAAACATTTTTTTCAACTATCCATGCCAAAGTTTGTATGCAATTTTGGAAACATATCCAAACACAGTGAAACTTAAACTATCCAAAAATGTTTCTAGACACACATATTTAGACATCTTAATTGGAAATGGTTGAACCCACCGCTGTGGCAAGCAAAAAGTGGTAGGGGAGGAACTGCATACGAAGGACATCGTTGAATTTCCGGATACAGTGAAGCTCCGTTCCCCTGGAGTCATAGATATAGAGCCACTTCTTCTGAGCCACTGCGTACATGCCATCTGTATGGAGCCATCTGAAGAAAGGCAGAGAGTTATTTTATTTACGTAGAATATGTTCACAGCTGCTGAGCTGAGCACTGCATTTTTAGTATTGTGTTGCACCGTGTACTGTTGGCTGACTTACTTTACATCATTGATAGACTCCATCACATTAATTTCACACATCAGTTGTTTGGTCTGCCAGTTTAAACAAGCAATATGGCCTCTCCTCCCACCAAGCAAAAGATGACTGGAGAAAGAAAGCAACGATAAAAACAAACGCATTAGACCTTTAAGCACTGAACTACACACAGACGCAGTGAGTGAGCAGCGATTTGCCACCAGAGAGCCAGATATTGCCGCCATCAAAAGAAATGCTGCTCTGCGCTAAACCTGTAACCCAGGTGTTGTGTCAGCATATAACAACTATGTGATTTCTGCATTTTTATTGCAACTGTGTCTTCAGAGTCTAACCATCACTAGCATACGCCATCCAATGTCAAAACAAAAAGTTACACAGTAAGATAGTTCAACATTTTTAAGTGACTGTACAGTATTTTTACATTTCTGACAGAGATTTCCCATGAGTGTACACAACCACAAAGCCCTGGGGTCAGACCAATCATAAGACCTGGGTGAAACCACCACCGTGTGTGCAGGGGCTCTGAATGACCTAATAAATTAAAAATATAAAATAATTACATCTGTTGCTGCGCTTTCCTTGCAAGAATAACACAAACTGGCCACTGTAAGAAAACATTACAATTAATATATATACAAGATTAGGTGATCATGTCAGTTTGGACCTTTCTTGTGCTGCCCCCAAGTGGTAAAGAATAGTAATTCAGGTTTATAAACACAGTAATTCCATTTTCTCTGTCATAACTGCTTTCACCTTCCTTATACTGAATCAAAATGACTTGTCTTCAGGGCATGTGGAACCAATACAAACAATTCATAAACTCATAGAACTGACCGTCCAGTTTTGCTGTAATCCAGTCGATATGGTCCAAACTGAGACAGTTTCAGGTTAAAATGCTGAGGAGGCAGATGAAAGGCGAAAAACATAAATTAATGAAAGGCAATATTATAAAAATGTTACATTATCTTAAGCAACGCAAGTGTCAGAGGAGAAACCTTCTAACACATCCAATAAATGTCCATTTAGTGTCCCCCACCTTTGCACCTGACGTTATATCAACAGCATCTGCAATATCTTCCTGTGAGATTGTGCACGTGTCTTCATCTTCATCCCCTTGTAGAAACCTGAAATGAAAGGGAATCATGCAACAACCAGGTTTCAATGAGAAGCGTTTTTCAACATTTGGTCTCTGTCACACCAGATTGACAAGCAGAAAATGGCAACTTTACCCAGGGTCCTCTGGGAGTAGCAGGTCAAACCGGGCTGCCTGTTTCTGGGCCATTTCAGAGGATTCCTCAGAGCGATCTATCATGTCCTTCAGCTTGTAATGCTGTCGGCGATTCTAGGAAGATTAACAGAAAAGGGAATAGTGGCTTATAGCAACAGTTTACTCCACTTGCTAACAAAGAAAAAGGGAGACATTGGGATTGTTACCTTCTTCAATTTATCTTTCCTCTTGAACTTCTGCAGCCTGTCTTGTGGAATAGGAGCAGGACCAGGGAAAGGGTCAGATTTCTAAAGGGTGAATAAACAATAATTTGTAAAAAATACATGGTATTTTGTCCACATTCATATTTTCGCTGAGTAGAACATCTAGTGAAGACTTTGAGGATTTTATCAAAAAGGTTTTCTCATAACTACCGCACTAATGTGCCCATTGACCACACATTTCTATCTATAACATATTATGATACCCCTGCAAACATTTCAGATCAGAGAGTGTGAATAAATATGAATGGTGACAACACTTGCTTGTATTCAAAATATATGACATAAGAAACTAAATGTTTGATGTATGATCACAGCAAGAATAGGATATAAAATGGACCCAACACATGAAATGAGGGCCAGCAACATTTTGAGCTGGTACACATACACCTCTATTCTCTCATAGTAATTATAATAATTTCAACAATCATGATAAGAAAACAAAAGACACCACCATTTCAGTAACGTCAATATGAACTCGTGAAAAGTTATTTAAAGTTAACATGGATTGAGCGCCCTTACTCCTGATATGCGTTTCTTGTCCTTTCCTGGAGCCTCCGGGAGTTTCCTTTTCTTTGCCTGGTTTTTCTTCTCCGGCTGTGAGACCTGTTTTCCATTTTTCTCCACGTTGTTTTCATCCTTCACCTCCTCCTGCGGCTCCTGGTAGTACCGAGCCGGAGGCTGAGGGAGAGGAGCAGACATGTTAGCATGAGGACACGGAGTCCAGCGGGTGTCTTTGTGTGTCGCCTCACGCACCCACATATGAAATTATAACACTTTGTGTTATGTGGTGGCCCGGTTCACCAATAACTTTTACAACAACGATTTATCTGCACGTACCTTCTTCTTTATCCCCACGTGTGAGTCGCTCACGGTGGTTATAGTGGGAGACGCCATCTTTGTTGTATACCTTGTTAACTTCCTGTGGCGACACTTATGGTAACGTCACTTCCTTTAGTATAATGTTTTTTATTTCATAAAAAAAAAAGTTTTTTTTATTGAACGTATTAGCTCATAAATAACCTGAACTAATTATCATTTTGAAAAATCAATTAAAAAAAATAATATATATTTATAACTTAACTATATAATTTTTCTTTTGAAGATGATCATATGTTATACACTAAAAATATAGCTCTCGGGTATGTGAACCTAAACATCTACACAAAAATATATATTTTATTTACCTAAGCTATATAAGATATTGAAATGATGATCAATGAAACGAAATTAGTGTTGTAGTTTTGTTTGTTTAACACAAGAGGGCATCATACACTCATTTCTCTCTACGTGTGTTTTTTGTGTTGCGGTGCTGGTACTGAGGCAGTAGCTGAACCTCCTTTGAGATCAACCAAGTCAGATTTCTGTTTACGTGGATCAGTATCAGGAATCAAGACACATGATCTGTTTATTGTACCATATAAACGTATCATTATACCGTATATAAGTATAAAGCAAAACTTTGTTTACTGAGTTGCTGGGTTGACACTTTGTTATACCAAGGGAAAACTGGGGATTGGTTTTGCATAGGTTTTCTCTAATTAATCACTAAATGTGTGATGTGAGAGAACAATAAAATATGGGATGAGAATTCGTTTGTGTGGTTGTTCAATCAGGAATGTGCCCCCACTGGATGTATGGAGAAGCACATTGCAGTGATGAACACACACACACACTCTTCCACATCCTGTGGCACTGTGGCAGGCAAGGTATATCCACCACACACACCCATAATGTGCAGGACCAAGGCCAACTGCCTGCTAGTATTTTTATAATCTTCATCCTCTCTGACCTGTTGCTCCCCTCCTGGCGCCAGTGGTCTCAGCCCTCCCCCTGCGATGCCTCAACCTGACACATACACTCACACACAAACACACACACGTGTGCACACACGCACACACACACATGCATGCTCCTGTATGCTCCGCAGCCTCTCCATGGATAATTGAGACCAGCTGTTGCAAGGTGCCTCTTCCCCCCCCCGACACAGCACCCCTCTGCTGCTGCACTTGCCTTTCTGGCAGAAAGTTATTCCAAAGCCCCCTCCCTCCCTTTCTTTTCTGTCTCCTTGCTCACCCCCTCCCACATGCCTTTTAGAGTGGTTTGTTTCTTCCCATCAGTTGTGCTGATTGACAGAAAGGTGTGTTTTCCTTATCTGTCCCTACTTTCTGATATCTCAGAAGAACTGAAATACATCCAAATGCTGTTGCAAAAAGTGGGTATTTATTATTATGTATGTATAATTTAGCTGTGATTCAATTATGGTTTTTCTTTTTGACATTTTCAGGCAAAAATTTCTCTTTGATTCATCGTCTTGGCATTCGCTGTAAGTTGGATAAGCAAACAATTTGCAATTGGAGTAATTTTGTTTTTTTTAATGTTCTTATCATTCAAAGCATAACAAAAATTAACTGGTAGGGGAAAATAATTATCAGACCGACTGGTGATTAAAAGTAATTGTTATTTTCAATTTTACATGAAATACTATGGTGTGCTCCCCATTTAAAGGGCCCTTTCTTTGCACCCCCCCATTGGCTCTCCCAATGGAATACGGTAAATTTGGTAGGTGAGACATAACTGAGCCAGTGGTGAGTGCGAGTCGCTGTCTTGTAGCAGGAATGTTTTTAGTCTGGGAGAGGAATGGAGGAGGCAAGGGAGGGGTGGGGGGAGGAGAGTTGCTACAGGCATGTCAGACTCTCTTTTCCAGCTGGTCCTGAGGGGTCAAACTGTGTGTGGATGTGTGCATGTCATGGCCTCTCATTAGGGGGTAAGACGCTGCGGCTCCAGACCCCCATGGTAGGATTGCTGGGTGAGTCTGCAGTGATCCTGCCACTTTGATGCCCCTGACCCCCACCCCCACCACCAGGAGGTTAATGAGACTCTGTAGGCATGCTGTTAATGTGTGTGTGGGTGTGTGTGTGCATGTGTGTGCGCGCGTGTGTGTGTGTCAGTGTTAGAGTTAAAGTGGGGGCACTGAGAAGAGGCATAGGGATCCTCCAGACGGCTGCTATGCTTAACTGTGGTGGTCAGATCAGATGGCTGGGCTGGGTTTGTCGTGACTGTAGAGAATGTTAGAATGTTAGAATAACTGTTCACAGTTTAATCAGCGCTTCAGCGGTTTGTGCCATTGCTGTTCATCAAAAAAAACCAAACCAATGTAAAACATTAACAGAAGAGGATCTAACCCTGAAGGGCCCAGTGGGAAGAATTTAAAAGGCTCTCGTACATTTTTTTTTCTCCCCTTACCTTAAAATGAGCTACTTTATATTTGCAAATCTGCTTTTTTTCACTGCAACGTTTCAATAGATCCAACAAAGGAAAACCCCACAAATTGTGGTATGGAGGGACAGTCTTGTACACACTTGTAAAGAGAGGGATGAGGCCGGTTGGACGCAGTATCCAACTTCACCACTGCATGCCAAGAAATCTCATGCCCTAAACCTTAACAGTAATTTAATTTGCCTTCGAAATGAGTGCATCATGTGAATATCATATACTGAGTACAATTCCTCATCTCTAAACGGTATGTCAGATCCTACACCAACCTATAGGATTGTGAAAAACGTATGATGAAATTGAACATGCTGTGACATGTCGAAATGCTGCTTGTCAGACCTATTCACATTTTCCTGACTTCCCCATGTATTCATGTGCTTGTGGGAGGCGTGAAGTTATCAGTGAACAAACCAGTGATTTCCATTCACCAGCTGAACACTTGTAATGACCATAATAATAAGAACATCTTGATTTCCCCTCTCTCACGTCTGTTTATCTCCAACCCCCGCACACATTCATCGACCCCTGCACTGCTTCACATAGCTGATCAGGCAGTGCGACATGAACGTGTTGTTTTGGGCAGGGCAGTGCAAGCCCTGGCCCGCAGAGGGAAGGCATGGGAGTCCAAAACAGGTGCTTAGGCCTCTTTTTTTCTCTGCCTTCATTTTTTTTATCAATCGCCCCCTTTCCCTCTTTCTTTTTCTTCTTCTCACACCTGTTGAAGTGTGAGGACCCATGCTGGTTTAAGCCAGCCAAGTCTGAGCCATGCCAACACGGTGGGGGTCCGAGGTAACAGTGGGTAACGACTTAAAAGTATGTTTTATCTGCTTTGGCCTCCCCCAGGTCCGTTCCCACTTTCAATGTCAGGTGTTACTTCTGGGATTAGTTGTGTTGTCTTTTGGCAACTGCAGGTTGGGCCAATGGGGGGAGGGATGGAGAGACGTGTTGGTTAGCGTGTAAATACAGCAGTAGGAAAAACTTACTGGGACACAACCTGCTGCTCCATCATACCAGTGTCATCTGCACAGGGCCGCCACGATGGAAATCAAATGAACAGACAGCCTCTGGTGGATGGACTCGGCCCCCCGGTGGAGCACCTTACTTTACCCAGCTGTTTGGGATATCTGTGTGTGTGTGGGGGGGGGGGGGGGGGGGGGGGGGGTTTAGATCGTCAGTTTATGAGCTGTAGACATACATTGTCTCATCTAAAAACCTTATATCTCTTTTTTGGATATCTTTCACATCTGTTTTTGTAGCTAAGTGAAACTTTACATGCAACTGAATATATTTTCTTCTCGTATGGTTCAATAAAAAATGATACTTAAATGTGTGCTGGGAATCAAAACAAACAAACAATTGAAAATTTAAATATCATTTAACAAAAATAATCTCGCTTGTCTTCAGTGCATTCATTTACTTTATATTCTCAAAGCGGTGTAATAATTTGCAATATTCCGGTGTGCCGCTGACGTTCTCGCACCCTCCGTGTGCTCACACAACAGTGCAACTCCACTTTGCTTGCTCTGCAGACGAAAAAATAAACAGCTCCCAGATTCTTTCTCTTGTCTTGACCAATTCATTGATAAAGAAGCCTGATCCTGAATCTCAGCGGGGGGGGGGGGCATCTTTGCAGGGAGACTGATTTGGGCACATCTGGAAAGACTTGACGGGAGGATTTTTGTTTCAAATACTGTGTTGTGTATGTGTTTGTGCTTGGGTGGCAGTCATGTGGGAATCCTCTCAGTATCCTCCGCAGGGGGGTTGTTTTCTCTCTAGGTTTCAAAACACAAGCTCAGGGGTAATGACTTCAGTGTGTTGGTGGGTTTTTCTTTCGTTTGTGTGACACTTAATTCAGTGCCGGTGTGCCTGGAGGAACTGACGCATTCAATGGTGCTGTGCAGCTTCCAGTGTCGCCGCGTACGGCAGTGTTGTGTTGACACGGCGCATGTCTGCGAACCTGGGTGTGTTTGTGCGTGTTTGGGCACATGTGCGTGCGTGCATGCCACCCTGTTCTCCTCTCATCTGGTCGGGCCCTCTAGCTGGTAATCTGAGCATAGAGATTAGAAAGAAAAACAACAGCGAAGAATGTCTTTGGTTGGGCCAGCGAGGAATTTACAATGGCCTTCAGGCTGCATTGACCTCTCCCTCCCTTTCTCTCTCCCACTCTCTCTCTCTCTCTCTCTCTCTCACTCACGCACACTCACCGAAATACCCAAAGGAAAATAATTTTCCTCATGAGCAGGGTCTTGTTTCATAGTTCTGGCCATCACTCTCGGCTGTTATAATAACATGCTACTCACCAACCGCAGAGAAGATCTGAGGACAGAGTGAGTCCACGGTCCTATAGGATCAGAAACAAACAAGCAGTTGAGATGAATCGTCTCCTTTATTTGGAAACAAATCAGCAAACATCAGCGATTCTGGCTATGGTAATAATAATATAATAATCCTCCGTAGCATGTCAAATAAATATAATCAAATATGGTCAACAACCAACTCTGCCTCCATCCCATACAATGCACAGGATGAGTTACAATTCAGGTGCGTTCGAAAATAAAACATAAACCACCTATTCTACATAATCATGAAAAAGCTTAAAATACTGAAATAAACAATCGAGGACAATGCCTGAGTGCGGTAAATCGTGTGCAAGTCGCCATGTGATTTTTGCATCCAATTTCCCTCTATTTTAGACACACTTTGATCTTTTGAACTGGCAACTTCTTTTTCAAAAGAAAAGAAAAAGTCATCATTCAAACCAAACGTCATACAGCATCAATTCTGTTGGAGAATCTGGTCAAGCTAGGCAGGATGGGATCTATTTGGAGAAATCTAAATATTTGTGCTGCTCGCTCTGCTGGACTACGATGATTCGAGGGATCCCTCACGAATGGTGGCCAGGGCTTGGAAATCATGAGAAAAGATTTTAAAAAGTAGTTGTTGTTGTAGGACACGCAGAGAAGGTATATGTTTTGATATGTCCCCCATCTGTTGCCACAGGAACGTAATGGTCTGAAGCGACTCCCTCCGACAGCTTGCAGAAATGTCACCATGTGGGCCGAGATGACACCACATTGTCGGGCAGACGAGGAGTTTGGGGCAGACACTTTGATGGAGTTTTGGTTTCACGGGGACAGCTGTGTGGATACCTAAGACACACTGGCCACCGTGCCGCCTGATTTGATCCTCCTCGCTCCGACACAGTCCAGCAACCTGCCTTCCTCCCAGACCTGAATCAATGTGTGTGCGGGGGGTGTGGGAGAGAGAGGGAGAGAGAGAGAGAGCGAGAGAGAGCGCGGAGGGTGTGCAGGTCTGTGCACAGACGAAGGGGACAGGTGTGGAGGACAGGAGGTGCCGTGGCGTGGCCCCCCCGGGGGGGTGGGGTCAGGTGGTGACACACCTGTCCCTACTCGCACAGGAGGGTCTAGTTACACACCCACACACACACACAAGGATGCACATCAGCCCGGAACCTTGTGTTCTGACACGCAATGTTACCCCCTTCATACGTCGTGAATCTGCTCACCGTGACCAAAACCACGGACAGATTCTAGAAAACACGGCGTGCTGAGCTGTGGCCGGGGACGCGACCATGACGAGGGTGTTTTTCTACCTGATCTGAACATCCTCATTCACAGCAAGGCGAAGGCGGTGTCGATAAATACCGACCAGTTGCATTTCTGTGTAATTATGGCACAGAAACTGCACCAAAGTTGCCAACTAGCTTTTCAGAGCCTCAGAAAACAATTGATATTCTTTTCCAGATTGGAAAATGTTCCTGGATAGGAGCTGCATTAGGCTGCTTTAAATCACACTAACACAAATGGACTCCAGTTTATTCATGTCCACAAGAACTCTTGCGCGCAAACAAAAGTTGAGGAACGAAGTCCCACAAGGTTCTGTTCTGGTTTATACCAGCTGTGAACTTGCGGCAAACTGTGACTTGCGAATGTGTGTTAAAGAAAATTGAGTTTGATTTGATTTGAGTTGACCACGACTGTGTAACATCGCTTATGGTCCTGTTTAAGCTTGCAATGTTCCACATGAACGTTAAGAATTCAGAAACTTTTGAATTCAAATTTCTAATATGCAAATTACAACTGCTGTTCTTTTAAAAGTTTGCAAGTGGACACCAGTGTGTGTGGCACATGGGGTGTTTCTATAAACCCTTGGAGATGGGGGAGATAGGCGTCTGGCCCTGGGGTGTGGATTTCGGGCAGGTGCATTTGCCTGCCCTGCGGCTCCTCAAGGGACAGGACAGAACGGGACAACGAGGGGATGAGGAGGGGGTGGGGGGGGGGGGGGGAGCTGGCAATCTGTGGGGGGGGGGGGGGGGGGGGGGGGGGGGGTAGCTGGCAATCTGTGCTTTTTGCTGTCACACCACACACACACACAGCCTCTCGTTCCCTAATTCAGAGGCTGATCTCCACCCATCGACACCACCCCGCCCCCCCCTCGTCCAAAGAAACACTCCTCCCTGGTGCCCTACCATATCCTTCTGTGGCTGGAATGCATCGGGACAATGGATCTGTCCCGGGTCCTTCGGCAGGCGGCCCCCTAGGCCCACACAGGCCCTGACAGGAGGACAAAAGTGCACCTTGCACCTCTCAGCACCACCAGCGGCACCCTAAGGGCAAATACCTGAATACCTGTGTTAAATAAGAGGGAGCGAGGCTGAGAAAGAATGACACAACCTGAGGTGAGAGAGTAGACGGGGATGAAAGAAAAAAAAAAGAAAAGAAAAAGAGCCGGCGCACGAGATTTACCGCCCTCAGCTGCCAAGTGTAACACAGACTTGTCCAGAGGTCCAACCAAAACACACCAGCACTCTCCTTTTTTTTTTAAACCCTCCTTTCTCTGATATAATTCAGCTATTCTGACACCTGCTTTCTTTGCAACATCCCCTTTTGTAGATGAATTCCGAAAAATATACCGTGTGTCTGTCATAGCCACTTTTGGAAATATTTAAGTTAAAAATGGTCTGAAACACCTTCGCATTCATGGCGTGAGAGACGTTCCCCAGATGTGAGAAGAACTGAGAATCAAAAACATTTGAGCGCTAATTAGTGTGCCCCACCCCATGACAACATACCCATAAGTGGCCAATTAGCATGATTGATAATAGACAGCAAAACACTGTTAAATCCCAAGAATGAGAAATTAATCTTTTTTTAGGAAACAGGTGCAGCAAGCGCTGTTAAATGTTGTGTTTTTTTGGTTTGTTCAGTTTTCCCGGAACCTGCTCATGTTTATCTTTGGCAAAACAAAACAAAAAATCAATGGCACAAAAATCTCTGTTTCATCTGCAGGGATCTTTCTTTAAAACATTTGAGACGCCAGTAAGCCTTTATTGACCCCCCCCCCCCACCTCCCTGCCTATCCTACTCTGTTAGGCCTCTCTTATTCTCTCGTGTCATGACATGCTGGCTGATCCTACGCCGTGTGTGGTTTGTGCACTCACACTCCCGACGCTCCTTTTGCTTTGCGTCGCCTAAAAGCCAAGTTTGCTCATTGCTGAACAAACATAGCGAACTCACAGCACCAATTTTTTTTTTGTTTTGTTTTTTTATGAACAAACAGTTCTCAGCAAATCAAAGCCCAAAGGGTTTATTTCCAAGCAATCCCATTATTTCACTGACTCCCCCCCCACCCTCACCTCCAGCCCCAATCAGTGAAATGAAGTGTGTTAAGCCACGGTCACATTACCACTGACGCAACCACAATCACTTTGCTCGGTGCAAAAAATGTGGGCGTAGCGAGGCCGTGGGGTCGGGCCACTGGAACGAAGGCTTAGGGGAAAAAACCTTTTTTTTGCACTGAAATTCTCAATTGGGCAAAGTGCTGAACAACGAGGCAATTATCAATCCGTGTCCACTGTGCTTAAATATGTCGTTTGTATTTTCACACCACAGGCACCTGGCGGTTTGTTCCACCCAGACAGAAGCATCATGGGATACGAACAGCCAATAGCTCGGCGAAGGCCCTTCATTTCACCCAGCACGTGTAAACCATCACGTCTGTTGGACCCCCATGCAGTTAACCATCCTGTCTCCCTTTCCGTTTACATGATGTAACATTAATCTGATAAAGCGCAATTATACCAGATGGCTAGACACCGCAAGATCTGGCGATATTCAAACCCCTCGGGTCAGGGTGACATGTACCCAGTCTTTGTTACCCTTGTGAATAGTCAAGTGTCTTTTTTTTCCCCCCTGAACACTCCTTTATAAGCGGAAGAAATCTGATAAACTGATGCTGCTCAGTTGGTCAAAAGGATGATGAACACCATGTTTCAACCATGTGGTATGCGTATGTATATATTTGGGAGAAGAAGAAAGGCGTTATCATTTATTTTCCCATGACTGTTTATGCATATCTCTGAAGCAGATAAACCAGAGTATGGCAAACCTCCATCCCGGCTGCATCCTTCATTTTCTCTGTTACAGTATGAACCCAGATTGTTTTATTTTTGGATAAATGATTTTCATCTGCATTGACACAAAATAAAATAGGAAGAAAAAAAGTATCCCCAGAAGAAAAATGAATTGCGCAGTTATAATATTGCATTTGGACCGAATTCTCAGGAGGAAAAACATTTTAAATATTTTTTTACAGACATGTACTTTTCTCATCTAAGTGGATCAACATGACACCAATACCCCGAAGGGAAATTTTAGCCCAACTAACTAACTATTTTGGTGTGATGGAAATATGTACGCTGGCAGCTTTTCACAAGGTTGGAAACCTCAGTTACACACAGTGTCTTTCATCTGTTTACTCTCCTGTCCCTTTATGGCTCATCCTCTCCCCTCTGACCCTGTGGGACACAGAGGGGCTGTGTTTAGGAGGAAACAGAGTGCCAGCAGCACAACACACACACACACACACCCACCCCAACACACACACACACACACCATTGAAGGGGGACAGCAGGAGTGCGGAGGTGGGCAGGAAATGGCGTGTACCCCCTCCTAGGGGCCGCATCCTGTCCTTGGTTATTTGTCCAGAGACCTGAGCTCTTTGTGTGCGTGTGTCGCATAGTCGCATACATGCGGCGGGGTGTGTGTGCACAAAGCCATCAAGAAGGGTAGAAAATGCTCAGTCGAGAGTGTATTCGCTGGGAGCGCATTTCCCTCTGCCCTGGCGGCACATGTCATTGATCAAGTCTACGTTGCAACATGTGGCATTCCTCTGCCTGCTGATTTGATAAAAGGCCCACAATCAGAAACAACTCATTCTTCACCAGACACCGTCTGACACCCAAAATCCAATCTTCTCTCCCTTCTTGCTTAGTCTTCTCCTCCTCCCATTATTATCTCTGCCCAGCTCGCACTCTCCCTCAAACCTGCGTCCACTCCTTTGCTCATCCTATTTTTCCCCATTATTATGGAATAACTGAAGATTGTCAGCCTGTAAAGAAATGTAACGAGGAGACACTTGTAATGTATTTTAAAGGCAAGAAAGAGAGAGAGAGATTAGAGTTATTCTTTGTTAGGACCGAGTGCCAACCTGCAACATTGTGTAAGAGCGCTGTAGCTTGTAAGAGGGTTTGAAACTTTAACCCAGTGACTTAACCCTGTTGGCTCGAATCTGATCCTCCAGTGATTTAGTTCTGCAAACACGGCCAGCTCTGATTTCAGAAATACGTCTTGCGATTTCCCTCTTTCTGGCCGTGGACCACGATGAACTCCTGGCAGAGAGAACCCTGGGCTCCGCAGACGCCCACAGACCCGCTCATACATCCGTGTACACACAAACAGCTGTAGCCTCACCCAGATGCTTTATATCAGCACTTTTTTTTGGAGGGGCTGTGTTTATGCAAGACTGACAGGCCGCTTCCTGCGTCCCAAACATTTGCCACAAACACATGCAGTCGAGGAAGAAAACTGCAATTTCAGCTTTCCAAAGAAAAAAAAAAGGTCAGTCCTACGTCTTGGAAAAAGTTTGTTTTCATTGTTGACATCAACCACTGCTTCCCATTACTCAGATCAAGAGAGTGGAGTTTACGAAGACCTGTGATCTATTCCATTGCAAACATGCAAAGCTCCACATATGACCCGTTGTTTGGAGAGAGGCTTACATTTTCTGTTTCCAAGATGACGGCACTGACACTGTAACAAAATAAAACTCACCCGGCTGCATATTGTCAAACATCAGCTTTGGCGTACACAACCCAAAGAAGTGTTCTTTGTTCGTGAAGCTTCATCCATGGTTATAGTGGGGCCCTGTGGGAAAAGAAAAAAAATCAATGACTCTCACTGCTTTCATTTGTTAGATGGCGACGAAAGTTATTTTTATGTTCTGTCTATTAAAATAACAATAACACGAGACATTAAAATAAAATACGCTCCTTTTTTCGAATTTCCCCCATTTAATTAGGTTTAGTCCAAGATTATGTCCCGTATTATTGGAATATTTCTTTTTCACTTTGACACAAGAGCAGACGACAAGGCCCCCCCCGCCCTCTTCCCCTCTTTCTCTCAGACGACAGTATAGTATGTCTGTCACTAATGGCGAAAGAATGTCGCATTAGTCAGGGGGCCACATGTGTAACGCTGCGAACATTAAAACACTTTGAGGAGCCCAATATGATATCACTCGCCGACACACGCGGAAAAAGAAACGGTGACAGCTCGGGTGATCTCATTGCCTCAAAGCGACGAGGTGATCGACTGCCTCCTACACACTGCCAACCAGGGGGGAAAAAATGCCCCCCCAGCGAGATGTAAGAGTTAAGTTTCAAAAAACGGCCTGTAAGAGAAATGACAGCCTGTTTAGTGCAATGTTTGAGCACCAATTTGTGAAGAGTGACGTTCAAATATCCCAGGGTAGAAAATTGAAGCGTCGTATAACTCACACGCACCACGATTGGACTTCCCCATCTTTTCAGCCCCACACACACTGCTGAAACTTCTACGAGACAAACTGAGGACAACACTGTTGTCGGCGGTGGTGGCGTGCAGTCCCCCTTGGCATGTTCCTCTACCTGTCTGACTCATTACCTGTGTGGGTGTGCGGCAGCTCCTACCCTCGCCTCTCTATTCACACCAGTCCAGACACAAATGAAATAGTCCCTTTGATCGAATTGGAGGATATTCAATTCTCTGGGTGTGTGTTTCCAAGTGTGACTGTGAGCGTGCACATGTGTGTGTGTTTGTGCGTGTGTGCGTGTGCTCTTTCAGGTGCTGTTTACACTGGGGCAAGCTAAGTCATGCAATCTGATCCCAAAGCTTTGTGAGTGCCCCCCAACACACACACACGCACGCACACACACACACACACACACAAACACGCATCCACCTCTCATCACTGAAAGCTATTGGAGGAAACGCGCTGTTACCTCACCAAGACTTGCTGGCGTCAGTGTGTGTGTGTGGGTCAGGAGGGCAGTACACATTGTAGACACATTGCTACCATATGTGCACCTGGGTTGATCACCCTCAGCTGGGTTGGTGAGCACAAACTTCCTCCAAAAGTTCCCACAAGTTAACCGGGGTTACGCCACTCAGGAGCAGATGGCTGCACATGCTGAGTCGACCCGTGTCAGACGTGAGGTTCGGTCCAGAATTTCACGTTTTTATTTTTTTTTGGTGGCTGATCATACTGAATGGCATGGGCCTGGAGAATTCCCACCCCCAGCTTTCATCACACATACTTCACTTCTCATCAGAACTCCATTAGTTGAAAAATGATTAAGGTATGAAGGTTTTATTTCACTCACCTCCCTCTTTCCCACCTGCAGCCACTGTGCGTCAGCCTCCTCCCCCCCCCCCGCCCAGTGTTCTCCGCGTACTCCCCTTATGTTCTGTGCGGACAGCTGGGTGCAGGTGTGTGCAGGTGTTCCCCGTATCACTCAGCGTCATTCAAATCGGCCTCATGTCCTCCTGACAGACACACACACACGCAGCCCTGTCTCCCTATTCACAAACTGTCCTGTCTGTCCTGATCATCTCATTTAGGGGCTGTGCGATCATGCGACAATAATTCATATCAGTGCACACAATAAGTAGGTTCACACAAGTTTTTTTTTTTTAGAAAAACAAAGCTTTTATTTACACATGGCAGAAAAATACACTACCTTAAAAAGGGCACAGTATTCAAATCCCCGTTTGAAATTGTATTTTCAAAATATTTTATAAAAACTGTGGGTCATAAAACACATTGGCAATGTTGATGAAGGCAAATTGTGGTTGTTTTTTGGTTCAAACTGAAGTGGTCCTTTCATGTCCAGTGACACAGTGGGTGCATGTGGAAAGTGTTTGTGGTGAGGGAAGGGGCGGGGGGGGGGGGGGGGGGGGGGGGGGGGGGGGGGTTGGGGTCACCTGTCGCCGAGGTCACAGCTAACACGTCTCTCAGCGCCCTGCCTCCACAGTGCACCACACAGACAGCTGTCTCAACACACACACACTTGCTCATTTCCACACACATGCCACGTATGTATAGTATGGTGAGGAATGACATCCCCGCATACACCACAGACAGACACACACACACACACACCCAAGCAGCTGCAACATGGCCAGAGTCCCGGACCGGCCGGCACCAATGGAGTTTCCTGGGAATTAACTGCATGTCCAGCTGCCCCCAAATCACACATACACACACAAACAGAGGACAGGATGCAGCAAAAAATGTGCGGCAGATAAACCAAAGTGACCTAAAAAAAAAACAGTGGGGTCAAGAAGTATTAAAAAGGCACTTTAACATGTCATGGCATTGAAATAAGCTGGCATCGACCTCCCGGTCTGTGGGTGTGTGGAGGCTAATCGGGGGAGTCAAAATCAGCGAGCAGCTTCTACTGGCTAACGACAGCAGTCCAGGGAATGTGAGTCTACGACGCGGGGCAGCATCGAGACACGTTGTGTTTGTGCAGCAGGGACATGCGGCTGAAGGTCCGCGAGCAGGAGCCGCACTGGTACTTCTTCACCTCGGAGTGGGTCTGCAGGTGGGCGCGCAGGTTGGAGCGGTCGGCGAAGGCCCGATTGCAGTGTTGACAGGCGAAGGGCCGTTCGCCTGGTTAGAAAGAGGGAGAAAAGAAAAGCGGCGTGAGCGTCAGGAAACCTCTTCATTAACAGACCAAAAGGCCTGTCCTCCGGCCATTGTCTTTCAAATTGTCTATAGATAAAGCCCTAATTTACTCCATGCAGATAGACCCCTGTTCTCCACGCTACTCGAGATTAGATTGTGTCGCGCCAAGCAATAACATTTGCCCACACATCAATGCATATCAATGAGCACAAGGTGCAACCGGCTGTTACATTAGCAAGCCAATAGGCTTTAGAAATCGCTGCTAGGTGTGAAAGGTCAGTGGTGCATACCTGTGTGTGTGCGGATGTGTCCTCGGAGCAGCCAGGGTCTGGAGAAGGCCTTGCCGCAGGTGGGGCACACACAGGGCAGCGTGTGCGAGCGGATGTGCATCTTCAGGGCCCCCAGGCTGGTGTACTCCTTGGGGCAGTGTTTGCAGTGGAAGGCCGGCCGCGCGGACACCTCCGTGGGCAGCGAGGGCGTCTTCTGTGGCGGGGCGCGGTGGGACAGCTGGTGGTGGGACAGCGCCGAGAGGCTGCCGTAGCTCTTGCTGCAGTGGAGGCAGTGGTAGATGTGCTGGAGGACGTCCGGGCTGGGCGGGTCGGAGCTGCGGCCGCCGTCCTCCTCTTCCTCGCCGCTGCTGCTGGACGGCGAGCTGCTGAGGTCCAGGGGACCCAGCGGTGAGGGGGGCAGGGACGCGGGGGCCACGGGGGAGAGGGGGGCGGGCAGGGGGTCCATGCTGCTGAGGAACGGGCTGCTGGGAAAGCAGGTCAGGGCCGAGCTGTTGTTCTGCGTTGGGAGTTCAGCGCGGGGAAAGCTCTCTGGCACAAAAGCTGGAAACACAGAAGAAAAAGGAGGGAGGTGAGGTGATAATCTAATAAAGCACTAAACGTGTTTACATTCTCAGTGTATGGTTACACACAGGCCTGAACGTCTACCTGCTTTCTCATGAACTCCAATGGACTAGAAACCTTTCTGCATTTTGCACTCAGTAAACAGCATGCATGACGAAAAAAATGTATCTGCAACATGCTCTGTTCTCCCTCTTATTATCATTATCATTATTATTATTATTATTATTATTATTATTATTATACACTTTGCACGATATCACCACAGATGCATCAAATTCAAATATGAGTATGTAAAATCTCACCCGTTTGGCTCTCCAGCTGAGTCTCTCTGTGGTGAATCTTCTTGTTTGAGAAGTACTTCTTCACGAGGAAAGACCGAGGCATGATGCAGGCCGGATCTTCTGCGACGTTATATTAAAAAAAAAAAGATAATAATATTAATTCCCAGGACAGGGTGCGCTCAGGTGCGCGGCTGTGCCGCAGGTTCCAGTCGGACAGAGAAGCGGGGGCGAAAAAAACGCTTGGAGAGATCTGACAGAGACCACTGTTGAGTTCGAATGCGTCTCAGTGAGTGGCCCTGAAGAAGTTGCCTCCTCATATATAGGAGGCAACGAGAGGGGAGAAGCAGCGGGGGTGGGGGGGAGGGGGGGCAGATCTCCGCCCAGGGACACACCCCATGTGTCCCCAGTCCCATTCACCACAGGTGCCCGATGTGCCAAAGGCAGCGGCAAAAGACTAATCGAATTGCGCTGGTCACGGCTGTACAGACACTCAATCTTTACCTGGAGGTAGACATGTGGGCTGCCCATGAATACAATGTGAACAGATGATGGTGTATTTCTAGGAGAAACGTGGACCATATGTGTTTACGATTGCTCCGTGAACCTAAAATAAAAAGGAAATAAAAAAAATGTTTCTCGTCGTGGTAAAGAACCAGAGCAATTGGCGTAGATCAAACAAATTGCTTGAAATTGAAATCTAACAGGATCAAATCCCCAGATTCTATTGTATTTTTTTAACTTGTCACATTTTGTCTGTGAGACGTCAAACTAAAGCTGCGGCGTCCTCTGTCGGCTCATACTGTAAATGAACCACGTGCCCATTTCTGTACCTATCTCTGCGATAATACAGAAATAACATGTCCAGCAACTTCAGTGCTTTATTTAAAAAAAACAACGACAACTCAGTTATCATTACGTCAACAGGATAACGGAACCACAAGTTTATGTGGTGGTGACGCGCAAAGAACAGTGAGTTAAGTACATTATTTCATGTATTTATGTAGTTTAAGCACAATGGGACTCTTTCATCACTAAATACCTGACCCTGCTCTTTTGATGCGCCTTTTTGCGCAATCCGGTGAGGAGAGTGGGGGGTGGTGAGAAGGTGCTGGAGACATTCTCCGTGTTCTCTTTGCTTCATTCAGTACAAAACCAAAAGTTCATCCTGACCCCCATCTCCCTCTCTCTGTCGCTCAGCGGGGAGTGGGCCCCCGGATAAAAGAGGCGGTGTTCTCCTGTGCGCTCACAGCACGATCTGAGGTAAAATTAACCGAGCAGACGGGAACAATATGATGATGTGAACCCAAACAGGACCCCGCTCTGTCCTCCAGCCTTCTTTAACTGGCATGACATCCAGAGACCCGGGATAATGCCCCCAGAGGAAATGGGTTTAACTATCTTGCCTAATACCCCCCCCCCCTCCTTTGTTTAATTCAAGTGCCAAATATACTGTGCGTAAATTGACCCCAAATTGTTCCAAATGAGACGAGTAAGAATGCGAACGAATATATTAAAAGCAACCGGTGCACTGACGTGTCCGGTGTCCCACAATCTGTCTCACTGAACAGATGAGCTGACGTTTTCAAGCAACTGTACTTTTTTCAAATCTTTATAATTGCATGGTGACTTTTTATCGACTTTTTCTGGTGCTATTGTAACGTGTGCAACCTGCGAGTGTGAACAAAAAACAAATCAGGTGCCAGCCATTAGTCGGGAATGCGCCGTTTAACATTGCAAAGGCGGTCTTCATGGTGGCAGGGTGGGTGATGGTGGGGTGTATGCACCTGTCTGGAGGCGCCATTGTCGCGGCATGCCCAAAAGTTCACACGTCGCTAGAACGATTGTCGACGCCGACGCCGCGTAGACTGGAGGTCAGCAGGGCAGCGCAGCAGTAAAAACAAAAAGCAACGACACACGTGAAAGTAATCTGAGTTGTGAGGCCCGCTGCTGGTGCGACGGTGCAAATGGCGCCTGGAGGTGGTTTTACTCCATAGGAATACGTTTGGGGAAGAGTCTGCATTTGTTTCTCACCCCCCAACACACAGAAATGACAAATGACACAAGGAGACGCCCTACCACCATGCACCATCTGAAGGAGGCTTTTTGATTTTTTTCTTTCCTGCCCTTAGGAGATCCATTCTTTTTGTCTGCGGGGCAGACTGCAGACAATTTGTGTTACAACAGGGTTTTTAGTGACCTCGTGACACACAGAAGACGTGGAGACATGAAACGCTTTCGGCTCAGAACAGATGTTCAGGCCTCAGGGATGAATCCAGCCGGAGTCCTCACAGAGGCTCACACCCTCTGCTGAGACCACTTCACACTGAAATAATGTCAGAGACCCACATTCACAATTGCTTGTTTTTTGGCTGCATAAATAAGTTTTCAGATCAATACAGCATATACGAATGTATTTTAATGACTACTTTTGGGTCTTTTGTATATTTCTTCACCTCACGGCATATACAGTATTCTAATGGCGACCATGTCCGAGCTGATGAGTGGTGAATACATTTGACCCTTCATGTGTCTGAAAACAAGCCAACTCCCTAACTTGTTATTCATCTGGTGTATTTCAAAAGACAAGTAAAAATGTGTGTGTCTTGAATTTACGTTTTACCTTTTTAAAAAGACCACAGCGTTTGAACAATCGGGTGCATTGTCAGCATTCAATACATTCAGACAATAGGTAACGACCATTTAGGCCCATTTACATTTCACCTTTATGCAGGTAACACTGACAACAGAGGTCAAGTGTTTCTTTGTACATGTGGTGACTCAAAGGATACAGCAGATCTCCCAAGATGCTTCTAGTTGAATCTGAAAGAAAGTTGATGAGCCTGGGATTAGCGGCGGATATCAGAGCTGTTGTGCTCCGTGGTCAGTTCCAGTAGAGCCCGTTTACAATCCACTTAGGATTGGGAGCGTCTCAGAAGTGTTCACTGTGGTCTCCAGCCATGTCATAAATGACTGCATGCACACTATTCTTTCATCAAATGATAAAAGCTTCCACTGGACTGTCTATAACTGATTTTACAGTGTTCCCTGTCTGTTTGTGTGTCCGAGTGCTGCCCTTCTGCTCAGAGGTCCATAAGCCCAGCAGGGGGAAGATAAGATTATCCTAGAGGAATGCAGGGTATGGTCGCGTACTCCCACACACATGTGCTGTGTGTACCCACGCTATGTTCAGGTTTCTCCAATAAACACAAATTCTTACACGTTTTCAGGGAAATCAATCGAGGAAACGCTGACACAAAGAGAAGCAGCCGACATGCTGTAATGAAGAAGTGTCCCAGGGTCCCGAATTAACAGTTTACCCCTCATGTTTCTCATATTGGCCCTGATGAATTTAGAGTGGGACATCTTCGTCATCATCTTACACGTGGGTGACACATGCAAAGTCCATTTTACTCACGGTAGTACAGTTTTCACACCGGTAGCGGTATGGGTATCATATTCAGAACCATTACTTTATTCATATGTAAAATTAAGCGTCCCACAGGTGGGACGCTTTGGCCTGGGTGGCACAATGTGCTGTTTTTTTTTTTTACAATTAAATATATTGTTTATACTTTTAAACCAGCGCTTGGACATTTCACCACCTCCTTTCAAATTTGGAAATGTCCCAATTGTGTGCCAAATATCTGGAGAGCATTTAGCACACACGAGCCCACTCAACCTTCTAACACAATAAGGATTTTTAAATGTATGTGTGCGTGTGTGTCTTGGATATCTCAGCCCTAACCTTATCTAGACAGCAGGCAGACACGTAGTCCAACCACAGGCCCCCTTTGATGTGATATGTGGTACCATCAAAAGTCATCGAACCATCAGTTGTTTACTTTCTGAGCAAAATTTACAACCTTGAAGGGGGCAGATGAAAGGTCCGAAACTTCCCAGACTCAAAAAAGCCTGTCATGAGGTATTTCTAAGTGCGTGAAACAATTTTTTTTTTAAATATTGCATTTTATTCTGCAAATTTGAAATCTGGCCGTTATTGATCTGGTAGTTTTGAAAGGATGAACTTTTTTTTCCGCCATTGATGCTTCCTTCCTGAGGTCAGTGGAAAATATCCACAGTGGTAATATTATGAATGAGTGGACTGAACAGGCTGAGAGCATGAGGGATGTAGCCTTGGTAGAGTTAGGTTGACATCTAGTGGCCATGAATGCATGTTAACACGTTGACCCTTGAGCATACACTCAACAGAATAGAAATGATTAGGAATCACACCAAAACCAAAAATAAGTCCCCATTGTGAACACAACCCCAAAACGGACAGGAAAGGATCACATGGGGTTTGACTCATGTCAGCCAATAACCTGCCTTTTGTCAACAGTCCAGGCTGCTGCTGATGGTGTTGTCATGGTTTGTATTCTTGGTACACTTTAGGCACCTTAGTGCCAATGACCTACAACCAAAACGGTTTAGAGTGTAAATGTTCCACCAATCAGTAATTCAGAATGTTTTAAATCCTGATTTTTTTTTTCTAGGTAGCTACATTTTCATAACACTTTTGTTAAAGGAGTGGTGTCTGTATAACATCTAAATCACTCATTTCTAATCTGCTGTTACTCAATAACTGCTGGTTCTCGGTTTCTCTATTTAGGGTGCAGTGGCGCCATCCATTGCTCACATGGTGAACTAATCCATTGATGGATTATTGTTATGAATCACAGGGGGGGCGGTCAGCGACCAGTAATAGCATGTTCTCAGGTCAGAGGTCAGATATATCAGTGGTCTGATACATTATTTTCTTTATTGCACAAATTGCGTGTAAAAAAAATCGACTAAAATGAGCTAAATGATAGAGACACTCTGGAATGTGTGTGTGTGTTTGTGTGTGCGTGTGCATAATCCAGGACAAGGTGACACTGACCTGTTATACCTGATAATGACTCAGCAACAACACCTCCATAGTAGAACAGCACACTAATGAGTTGTTGATGCACAATGTAATGTTATCAATATATCTATAGGTATATATACACATGCAGTGTATTAGATGTTTCTCTCGTGTTCTGATGTTTTACCCCATCGTCCATTTTCTGGAATCATGGCTTGTGAAATGATGCATGTCATTTGAGTAGTGGTGTTTTTTTCAGGTCATATTGTGCAGACATGACGCCCAGTATGCGGGTCTGGCAGTTACAGCTACCTGTACATGTGACGTGTTGACCCTCAGAGTGGTCTTGTTTCATGGCAGATAGTGTGGTATGATGGATGACTCGTCTAACATTTTTTGTTTGAGTTTCATCTATGTTTTCATTAATCATGAGGATGAATAAAAACAAACGCATTAAAATCCCGCATTGAACAAAATGGCAGGAAAAATGAAAACATTTGGAGATGCCGGGGATTGAACCCGGGGCCTCATACATGCAAAGCATGCGCTCTACCACTGAGCTACATCCCCAGCTGTATTTATCTGCCTCAATGTCAAGTTTTAAATTCAATAGACGTCTGCTATTTCGGTTCTGTCTGAGGTCAAGTTATGTAATTTTAGATCGCACCTTTAGCCTGGTTACAAGTCTTGACCCAGCTCCATGTGCCATATTTTCTCACTGTGTGTGTGTGTCTGTGTGAACCAAACATGGACGCTTTTTCTCTGAAGAGTTCCATCTCAATAGACTCTGAGCTGTTTCATGGCTTGGTTTGAAAACACAACAGCTGTGTGGAACTCTGCAATAATTGATGGAAAAGAGGAAGAGTGTCGACAACGTTTACTTTGATCTGGTCTTGGTAGCTATTTTTGTCCTGCAGGTCATGTTTGGGTTTTCAATCAGGGGACACATCTGAGCAAGGGGGCTTCTCTGCTTCCCACACTACGTGGCAGGAAATAGGAGAAGTTGTTGGGGATGAAGAGACACTTCATCAAAGAAAGACACACCACCTGATTACACAGCACTGAGACAAACTCAGTCAGACACAGGTGGCTGCAATTCAGTGCTTTCTCTCTTAACCCATGGTTCCATAATCCGTTGGGGTATTTAAAATAGCTCACTTGATAAGTTTCATAATATCCTCCAGGGGAGCGTGAAGGAGCCCCCCTCAGGAGAGCACAGTCTGTCCTCAATCATGCTGTGTTTATCAGTGCACGCTTGCCAAGGGCACCACTTACAGGCCCTGTTTGCTTTAGCCTTGTAGGGACAAGACCCATGGGAGGCACACATGGCACGAGGACTTCAGGAGGGATGCACAAGGGAGCTGGAAGGAGAGGAGAAAAGGGGTCCTGCTCGCCCTCCATCCGCTGCACATGAACACCCAGGAGGAGAGAGGTAGAGACACTGTTGCATAAATAGGAATTGATGACAGGCATCCACCATGTCGCATCTGTGCTGAGTAAGAAACATTAAGCTAGTGTGTGTGTGTCTGTGTGTGTGTGTGTGTGTGTGTGTCTGTGTGTGTTGGAGGGTTATCTAAGGACCATAGAGTGCTCTGGAGGGCAGCGTGTACAGACAGGCTGTATGCAATTTGAGATGCAGAAAGAAATTGTCTAAGGCCACAGGCCAGAGTGGACAGTATCAGAGGGGAATGGCAAAGGGGGAACAAAGATAATAATAGATACCCAATGCCACTCAACTTCTCAGATTTGACCATAGCAAAAACAACTTGCTCAAACAGTTTAGTGATAGCCATGTGATACCATCACATAATCATATCTAGCTGAGCAGGATTTGTTATGTCAGACACCAAGTGGACAGCAACTTATTACATGCACCCCATCCATAATTCTCCTTCTGAATTGGGTTTCAGCTTCTAAGCTGTGAGCTCCCTCACCACATACTTTGTATGCGTCACATTGTCTGTTGGAATGTGAGCTTGTGAAACCTGCTCGTTGGACAGGCACCAACAAAAGTGTCAACTCTATTAAGCGCTTTTGCAGACATCTATGACTTGCACAAAACCCACTGCGTTATATACAGGCCGCTCTCACTGCTGTTGGCACTGTGAGGTTACAGTAACGCAGAGAGCATGTCTGGCCTATATCTTCTGGGGCTGCTGCCTTATCATCTACCAGCAGCCAGCCATGCAGTGAAGAGAGGCCTGAAAGAAGAGAGAGGCACCAAAAGTAAAAGGTGCATGTATTTGTGGTCAAACCGCATATAAAAGGTGTTGAGTGAGACCACGTAAAAAAAGACAGATTTTACACCATCATGAAATTCATACGTAATTTATATTTCAAGTCACACTACCCTGCTGACACAATGCTAACAAGGAAGCATTTCCTTTTTAAAAGACACAGCTGAATGCAGTTCTTCTTCTTTGACGGTCAACATGTGAAATAATAAAAAGAAAATGTCAACAATTTGTTGCTGTTTTCTGTACAGCATGAGATGTTAGTGCTGTATCCAACATTGTGTCAAGGAAGGGACACGCTGTTGTATGGCTTCAACTACAATTCATGTCTGTTTGAAGCATCAACACAAAACAAGCCAGACTTCTCCGTCAACCTGTCCAATCGCCACACCTCTGTCTTTAACCACAAACAAAATAGCAGGGTACGAAATGCAAGATTTGATTGGTTGGGAGCCCTCTGCAGTTACGCACATGCCTGAATTAGCGGTGTCAGCCAGGGCAAGGGCAGGCACGCTGTTCAACAAGAGCTTCATGTCACATTCATGAACACAAACACACGCAGAGTCACTGCCATGACCTTTCACCCATTTCTCCAACCAGCTTGGGAAACTGTGGGAATCCTGCAAATCCAGGCGAGGTCAGAGAAAGATTCGGCGCGGATAAAGGAAAAGAAGGAAAAACGCAATGGAAAACCTGTATCTCTATTTCTGTGTCCGTGAGCTATATATTCAAGCTGCCTTTTTTTCTAATGGATGTAATTGCAAAGACATCCATGAAAGGATAATGACTTGGACTTGTATTTGACACGACAATACATGCTACAAAGACATGACATAATAAGTTGTGCCAGGGCTGTCACTTCCACTGATTAGTTTGGAGGACACACATTTACACAAGCGCAGATGCACAAAATGTTCTTGTTAAATGTTTGTGATCACCACGTTACCAGGGTTTGGATATCACCATCACCGCAGGGTGAATGTGTGTGCCCCAGTGTGTGTGTGTGTGTGTGTTTGCATGAGCGTATCTTCACGAGTTGCCTAGCACCTGGTAACAGTATAGGTTGAAACTTTATCATCCTGCCTTTGGACAGCTCTCACTGTGCTGGATTCTTGCTATCGTCTCTCTCTCCCTCTGGTAATAACAGAGCAAAGTCGGGCAGAAAAAGTAGACTATGAGGAAACTGGCATCTGGTCACGAAACCCTGTAAGGTGTGGTTAATTTGTTATCAAGACATCGTCATACAGGCATGCCTCACAGGCATATTGTATTCTTGAAAATATTGAAAACATTCTGGTCAAATGTTTAATGTGTATGCCACCCAACAAGAGTCTCTGTTCATCCCCTTAGCTGAACTTCAGCACAAAAAAAAACAGGCAGTGTATAGTAAACTAAAGTATAATCACATCATACTCTTGTGGTTGACCAATGTCTGACTTATTTGATTATCATTATTGTCAATCATTTGTTAACTCTCCAGATTTCACTGTGGGCCTCTGATCATTTATTTTCTTTCTGTCAAACCATATATTTTTTTTACAAGCCTGTGGTTATTCATTCACATCTGCTGCTTTCTTTGTTAGAAAAAGATCCGCCTAACCCAGGAAAACTTGGCTGGGGATAAGGGGTGGCGTTTTATAGACTTCGCTGTGTGGATGATCTTTCACCTAGAAAGACACTCACACACAGCCACTAGTTCACTCACAATGTGCAATAATAAAGGGCAGTGGGTATTCTCAGAGCTTAACAGACTGTAGAGAATAAAAATGACCACCAGGAGTTTTTTTTTACTTTCTCCACATCTCATTGGTTACCCAGATGCTGCATTCAGAAAAAAACCCCATCAGATTGGCTGGTTCTCCCTACCAAGGCGGGGTAAAAGGAGGGATGTTGGTGGGGGGGTATGAAGAGGTCGATTTACAAATAAAAATGAAAAATAACCTCACTGCACAAGAAATACAATCTAACCTGGGACTAAATAGTAATTGAAATATATATATTTAGCATCAGTTTTGTACCAATAAAGCTTTAGTAATTACAGGACTCCACTACAGGAGAATATGCAAAGGATGTCACTTTATTATTTTATTGTATCTTATAATATTCAGCAGCCAAATGATATAATACTGTGTAACAAAACAGATATTAATCAATATTAAGGATATACAGTTTAACATAAAAAACAAAAGGGTAACATTATGTATGAAAACACTCTGAAGTCTATTTAGCAGGTGACATAACAGGTATGTTGCAGATGTCATCTCTTGTCATCTCTTATCTGCACAGCTTGACCTGGATTTCTTTGATGAAACCACCAAGTTGACAATTTCGTCACTTGGCTGTCATCAGGTCGTCATCTATTCTGGCTGGAAGAAAAGGGCCTGAAATTGAAGCAACATGAGAGCGGTGTTGGGATCAGTTTACCATCCCCCAGCCTTGGCTTCACATAGCGGGGATGGAGAAGGTGGAGGCCGATCACGGATCAGCCTCCGCCGGTGGAGGCGGCAGGTTGACAGCGTCGCTCTCCCTGCCCCCACTCGGTTACCAAGAGGCCCGGCCCTTGGCTTGTGTAAAATTCCCATTGGCCGATTTTCGGTGTGGGCGGGGTCGTGGGCGTGGCCACGGGTCCTGTGATCTCACAATCAGCTGTTTTGTACGTTCTACATTCTGATCCGCGGATCAGCTGGAGGCAGCAATAAACAGAGGCCAAATCTGCAGCCGAGGACACAGAGGAGGAAAAAAAAAAAAAGAAGCACAACAAGCTGCAGATGTTTTGATCTGAAAACATCCGTGTAAACTTTTTACACGAAGCCCTTCTTCTGAGAAGAAAGCCTTTTATTTTTTATACCATGGTGTTTTAACTACCTCACTTTAAGGCTCATCTAAAGCTGTGCTTTAAGAATTGTTGTCCTTTCTACTGTGTCTGAGATCTCGTTTACGTCTTGAGCTACATTGCAAAGGCAGGTAAGACACGTTTCATTCTGGCTTTTTACGTGTTGGTGTCTTTTGTTTTCGGGCTAGGTGCTCAGTGAGGTATCGTAGGCTGCTTTCATGTCTCTGCCGGTGAAGCGGCTTGCATTCTTCACAGGCGTATCTACATCAGATATCTGTCATCGTGAAATCATAGAACATATGGGCCGGTATTACAAAACCTGATCGTGTGTCTGTCACTGACATATTATAGGGGCCTGTCTTTGACTGCCGTGCGTTCTAATTAGTAATGACCTATTATTAGGTCACGGGTGGATTTGAAAGCAGGACACCACGAAACCAAACGATGAAATAAGCTCTGCTCGACGTCATCGACTCTGTAAATTGACACCAGCTTGCGTGCGTGTATCGCCAGCAGCCGTTGTTTGGCCAAAATGCACCAAATGATGATGTGGAGTCAAGTCGATGGCGGATGTTGATGTTTTTCTCTCTCTCGGAGGCGGACCTTGTATGTAGCCTTTATCACACCAAAACAACTCGTTATATGGCCATATAAACGTTGAATTGGGCTGTCGCGAGCCAATCCAGTCGATGTCTTACGTGCACGATCGCTGAGCCACAACTGTCATTGCTTTGACCCTTCAGCTGGAGAGCTTACACGGGTAATTCATGTTTAACCTGGATACCCGACACATACAGTACTGTCTTCCCCTCGGCCGATCGGGTCGATTCAGGCTTGTATCTATTTTGCTACGCAAACCTCTTTTGTGTATTTGAAGTGTAAACACTGTCGCTGGGAGCAGCCTTTTTTTTCCCAGAATGTCAATGGATTCAGCACCAGAGGATAACCGTCGACAATAGCGACCCATCGCTCACCGGTGGATCTAATATTAATAAGATGCCGATTAGATTAGAAATAATCACATGGATCGTGTCATAAAATATAATGTTTTTAGCTCTTAGACTTTTTTTCCGCCTCCAGCGGCCAAAGAAAAGCTGGAGCCTCTCCGTTAGCGTCGGTGACGTAGGCGTGACGCAACATGCGTCTTGTTTTTATTTCACGACGCCCCTCCCACTCCACTCGGCTCCGCCCACATTTTTTTTATAGCACTGATGCCAAAATAAAAGGTTCATAACTTAAGATGCTTTTTATATAAAAGGCAGTGCAGTTTAGTAGAATTTTAAATCCTGCTTTCAGGATGGCTTTTTTAATAAAAGCACCTAATGAGGACATGCACTTAAAAGCATTTGGCAATGTCTCTCAGGTCAATCCTGTGCTCACTGATCAATGGAGTTAGTCTGGAGAACTAATGGTCTCCTATTGTCCATTCTAAGTAATGAATAGAATAAAAAAAACATTTTTTTTGCAACATAATTCATATTTCAAGGGACAGCTACATACACACAAAACAATATGAACAAAATACATACAAATAGGAAATAAAAAAACTTGACCAAAACAGTCAGACTTACTGATGCTATCGTCCCAATAATGTCATGAGTTTTCAATTCAACGCTCCACATTTATCTCGGTGCTTTTCTTCCATTGTCAAATTTTAGATTTAAAAACATTAATCGGTGTCAAAATGAGTTGTTAGATAATGCTTCTACCCAACCTATGCCATATATATTCAGGAACTTTCTCCTCTGGGATTTAAGCCATATCGGTGGCTGTTATTTGCACTCCCCTGACAGTATCAGTGGCTTTATTTACACAAGACAGATAGCCCTGCATTAGCTCGTACTGACACAGACAGTGTTGCATGTTGAACAGGTTGTGAGTGTGTTTGCTGCGGTGGCGTATGTAAAGTACCCCCCAGGCTGTCTCACCAAAATTTGTTTACTCATTTATTTTCTATGGTCTCATGACTTAAGTTTCTTTCAGTCCCGGAATGCATTAAAAACAGTGACAGTGTTGAGGATGGACCGCAGCACCTATAACTTACTTTCTCTGCGAAATCAACAAATGTGGGCCTGTATATTTAATTGACTGGATATAATCTTTAAAACATGACCCGAGAGACTGAGTCATACATCCCAGAGTAAACCCGCCTCCTTTTGACCCCAAAAGGCCCATCATTATTTCTCTTTTGTGATTCTCCCACCTTCGGGCGGTGTATTGATCATATTGATCAAACAGACTTGTCATTTGTCAAAGTGTTATTACACCTGACAGAAGAAAAACTCAGGGCCATGCACTTTTTGCAATGAGCACAGCTACTCAAATGATGTTCCTGCCAGGTCACAATGACGAATCACCAAATAAGGACAAAACAAGGACCCACACATATCTCCTTCAATTTCCTTTGTTTCACTTTTTAATCTGCGCTTTATAAAACATATGGGACCGATTTTCGAACCCATATTTCCACAGATATCTTTGTCAGCAGCTTCTGTCAGAGGTTTGCACTGTGTCAGCGCTTCAGTCATTCCCTCTTCTCGACTCACACAGTTTAAGTAAACATAACCCGGCCTTTGGACATGTAGGGGATTGTCTTCTAAGAAATGGCTGCTCAAACATCTGTTCAGTCTTACATCATTTTTACATTTAGGTCAGGCACTTGTCCTTTGCCTCTGTACCCTCCGTTCTCGTGTTTCTGTCCTTTGTACTTTGGCACTGTGTACACTTTGTGTAGACCCTGCCTATGCCTCTTTGTCTAACCTCCTTTCACCCGGCCATCTTCTTCAGCCTGTCCATCTGTCCTGAGAGTTTGCTGATTGGTTATCTAAATTTCACTGGGGGAAGGGAAAGCAGCCATTGTCCATCTTCTCCTTACATCATGATACAATACTTTCACATTCTTCCAGATGCTGCAAATTTATTAAACATGTAAAGTTACATGCAAAGTCAAATTCAGGTAAAATAGGCAACATTTTCGCTCCGTATTGATTCAAATTATGCACATTTCTTTTCAGCTGTAGTGGCTCCTTCGTGGTTATATAAACTCTGCGTCTAAAATCAATCTTAAAAGTTGCTGTAATCAATATTTTATACGTCACATATATAAAAATGGATCAAATGATGCTTGTGAATCGTTCACACACAGGAACAATCCCCTGGATAATGTAATCTAAAGCTTCTTCTTCTCACTACACACATAGCTCACTCAAGCTGTTTCTCTAATGTACTCTGACTTAAACCAGGAAATGAACGCAATGAGTGTTTTATCTGATGTCTTATCTTGATGTTTTTTCTTTGTTAAAGGAATATGTGTTGACGGTGACGTGCCATATCTTCCTATTACAACTAACCCCCCTATCCCCTTCTCCCTCTCTCTCTCTCTCCAGGCCTTTGCTCCAAATCAAGTGAAACCTTACATTTGCACTACAGAAGCCTGTCCACTCCCGTTTGTCAAAAAACGAGATTTAGCAAAGGGCTTCAAGTAAAAAGAGAAAAAAAAAAGATTAGACAAAGAATTGCATTAACTCAAAAAAAGCAACAAGTGTGACATCAACACAAATAAACAAAATTCAAATAGGCAGCTAAACCTTTTTCTTTGTGGACGAAATCGCATTCAAGTCATCGACACTCGCCAGTGCAAGCAGCCATGTTTCAGCGTCTGAGCAACCTGTTGTTTGGGGAGTTGGAAGAGGTGGCAGCTGAGCTGAAGGGACCCAAGCCCTGTGTGACGGAGGCTGACGAGGAGGGATGGATGCTCGTCAATTTGCCTGGTGAGTCTCAGCAGAGGGGTGGGCGGGGTTAGACAAATGCATCCGTTCTTGTTTGCGCGATTGTGTCTCAAGTCTGTCAAGTTTAGAATGTGTACGTGTAGAGCGAGTACGTCGCGATGGGGTGGGGTGAAGACTCGGGCTGGGCGCGGCGTATCTGATACAGTGGTGCTCACACACATGGTTGCTATAGCAAAAAGCAGCCGTCTCCCAGAAAGGTGGGGACACATGATTCTCTGTGAACGCACTTCTCCTTCCTCTTTGTTTATGAACTCAAATCATGACAAAGGCAATCGCTGGTATGGAAATGAGCTCAGCCAACCAGACATGAAAGTGCAACAAAATGATGTCGCTCACATAATCACCGCCTTAGAGGGTCAGCACAACTAATGATGTGACTCTTTTATGTTCTGTGTTTCCTTACCCCCTCTTCTTCCTCCCCTCCAATTTTTTTTAAACACCCCCTACATTCTCCACGCTGGTATGTGTGCGCGTGCGTATGTGATCCCTGAAAAATGTCACCCCCCCCCTCCCCACCATCAACACACATGGTCTTATGCAAATGTACCACGTGTGCATCATTTTTGCAATCTCGCCCCCCTGCCACCTGTCCGTATCGGCGGCCCATCCCCGGCTTCCATCACTGCCATGTGCTCAGCAGAGCCTGAATGCATGGATGGGGATGAGGTGGGAGCCCCGCGAATTACGAAACCCACCCCGGACAGTAGCCTGTCCCGTCGTCAAGACAAACATGCGAGGACTGAGTGCCTGCCCCCCATTCCCCACCCGTCTCACAAGCGCCGTAGGACACATAAAGGTCAGGCGCGAATTGCAGTAGCATCCTCAGAGCCTTGTCCTGGCGCGAGCTCTACTGACTCGGGTGCTATTACGCCCGTGAGCCTGCCGAGGCGGGCCAGACTGTCCACGCCCTCGTCCACCCCGTCGTTGTCCCCCGGTTCGGGGAGTGAGTGTGGCGGTAGCACTAGGGCAGGCTCCGAGAGGGGCTGCATGGATGAGAGCTGGTTTGTCACCCCTCCCCCCTGTTTCACTGCAGAGGGAGCCACAGCAGAGGCCAGCCCGATGGAGGACCTGCTCATTGAGCACCCCAGCATGTCCGTGTACGTCTCGCCGAACAACCTGTCCATGGTGTCCAACGGCAACCTGTCGGTGGTGGGAGAGGAAAGCTTCGTCAGCGTGGCGAGCAGCATGAGGTGAGCGATAGCGCATATATTCACCTTGAGCGTCAGCACGTCTGTCACTACAGCAACAACACCTCCTCTCTGCCCAGCAGCAGAGTGAGTGAACCAGCCGCCGCCCTCGCCATCCACAGCACCATGCCCACCAGGGCGAGCCGCGGGGCAGCCGCCCAGGCCGGAGCCCTGGTCAAGGTCACCCAGGTGGCCCGGGTCCAGCGGGGCAAAGCCCGCAGCGAGAGACGCCACCTGGGCCGCAACCGCATCCAACGCCAAAACCGCACCAGGGAGCAGGTCCCGCGCCACGCAGCCCACACCAGAAACACCTTCCTTCACCAGCCCAGCAAGCGTAACTCCTGCCACTAAACCCCTGTGCTCAGGGGCCGTCGATCACTCTGAGGGCATTAGACACACATGATACAATATATAGACCCATGGCATATTTGCTTTCATTCATGCACATTATATCATATTAAGTCAGATACCAGTAGAGCAGTAGCTCTTATGTTTTTTTTTACACCAAATCACCACACCTGGTAGTTTTTATGCTCCTTTCTGCCCTCTGAGTAGATCTTATGCTTATTGTCCGTTGCAATATCTAAACAACTTAAAAACTTTTTCAAAAAAATATTTACACAGGTTTTACTTAGTAACAATAATGTCTGAAAAACAGTATAAAAAAAAAGAACTACTTAGCTTTATTAATTTTTCTTTCTTGATTTAGTAAAATATTCTCCTTACTTCCACTTTTCATAGAGGCATGCTTTTATCCAATTCCAAATCCATCACATCCACATGAATACCATGTGAAGATAATTATTTGAAAATGAAACAACCAGGTGTACTTCACTCTTTGATGAAAGAACAGGCCTTTCTGGTGGAAACCACGTACAATACAGACAAGTTAAGTTCATTCCTCAATGCTATAATTTAATCAAACTAGTTTTTTATTTAGAAATGGTGGAAAGACATACCGTGGGTGAGGAGAGAGACAGGAAGCTCTTGAGACATTTGTTTCTCTCCAGCTTGGTTTGCCAACGTGCAAAAAAGAGATAGAGGCAAGGAAACACGCAACAGCCCGTTTCGTCACAGGAAAGAAAAAAATTGAGAGATTTCTCTCTCCTCACCATGTGAAGGTTGAGAGGAAGTGGAGGATGGTGAAGAGCATGAGCAAAACAGACTAAAGAGTAAAAGAAATGACATGATGAATTATAACTGGGTGGCATTAAAATATATGAGGGTTATAGGAAAGGGTCATAGGAAAGTGTTGTGTAACCCATAGAACAGCCCGAAGAAGTTAAATTCAACATTCCACTCTGCTGAAGACCCTTTAGAAAACAACTCTTGTTTTCATGTTTCTCTCGATAGTGAAAGAATCCTTGTTTATGTAGATGGGAATAATTGTTATGGGCAAGTGTAATACCACTTAAACAAACATTAGAAATGCAGAGAAATGATAGAGGGCTTGTCACTGGGTTACAGGGTATGGCGGGTTATGGTACGTAAAGAGCGGTATGGGCATGGGACTCTTTATTTTGTTTTGTAATACTGTTTTCTGCTCATTTTGTCTTGTTGGGTATTCTTGTTTTTTTTTTACATGGTTCCAGTTCAGAAAGAAAAAATAAAACCTGTTCTTGTCAGACAAAGAGAAAGTACAATGTTTGGTTCTCAAAGCGGGCAAATCAAAAACCACTGCCTATGGATCATACACAGCATGACGTGTTGTCTGTGAACTAAAGTAACGTGCCCAGCACACACCAGTCATGTTTCATCCAAGGCGTGTGCTGTGTTAGAAAGGTCAACAAAAAGTAAGTGATGTATTTACACATTAGTCCCCCTCATTCAAAGTCCCTGACCTCCAAGGAGGCATTTGCTGGGGAGAAAAAAGGGAAGTAAATGACTCCTTTGATCCTTAAATTAAAAGTTTCTTCCTTCTACATTTTACTTATGAAGGTGCAACACATTTCTTTGACATCTACCCCATCACTGTTTGTTCCTTCCCCATTAGCACATCCTGTTCTAACAGTGTCCACTTAAACCATTTTAGCTAACTGATGTGTGTTCAACAACAATAGTAAACAATGGTGCTGAAGTGTATACTAATGTTTGTAAATTATTTGAGACATGGATGTAAGATTGCACTGTCGTTCATTTTGTGAGTCCAAGTTTTAGCGGCGTGCCGTGTGCTTGTTTTATTCTTGTTTTTCATTGGTGTTTTTTTTTTTTTTTTTTTCCTTTTTGTTTTGGATTCAAACTGTTTGTGAGAAGGTGTAATGACACGTTAACTACTAGAAACTCTAAAAACAAAACAAAAACAACAACCCACAAATAATAATTGTGTATTCCTCTTGTAAATATATATGTATATATATATAAAAAAAACAACAATTTATAACGCTTCTTTAGATGTCAAAGCCTCTCAGGATTTGAGTCCTCAGCGTTGTGTCCAATGGGACTGATGAGAATCCTCTCTCTGCCTCACCTCTGTGCTCATTAACAAACCTAGATGGCATTTCATTGGCCAAGAGTGGTGTTTTAGCCCCAACTTTGGTCACAACCTGATGAAATGCACCATACAAGCAGGACAAGACTCAGAGCTGATGTGCCATAGGAAACACTGCTCTCCAGAGGTTCCACTTAGCACTGCATCTGCTGCATGGATGTTGGTGAGGATACAGTACAACGACATGGTGTCAGTGCAATCTTAACTGGTGGATGGTTTGAGAGTCCAAGGGTTTCATCCGGATTGCCATCAAGATAAACAAGATAACTTTTTTTTTCTTTTGAATCACATACCATACATATTTTTTTCTTTTCTGCCAATATTCCTTTAAATGTCATTTAATTTATAGTATAACTATGAAATTATTATTGTACCCCATTACGGAGCAAGTGCATCTGAGGTGATGAGATTAATATCGATACACATGTGTCACACACACAGTTACCTCGGATATTTAGGCTTCTTCACACCCCAGGAGCTCACTATTCTGATTGTGCCTCAGAGGTGTTAACCTGTTGTATACCTCTTGTCAAAAAGAAAGCGGACACAGAGGGAAAACAGGGTAGTAATGAGATATCACAGGTGTGTGTGTGTGTGTGTGTGCGTCTGTGTGTGTGTGTGTGTGTGAAAAGTGTAAATATCACCACAGATACCTCTGCATCTGCAAACCTGTCATGTTTTTCCTCGATTTTTATTTCTTCCTTTTTCACACCAGTGTCGTGTAAAAAGACAAAAAAAGTGTTCTGTGTATGTTGTGTGTGATTTTTGAAAGGTTTGGTTTAAGAGTGGAAGTCATCCAATAATGGGGAGAGGGAGTGTTCACCCTATGTGTGCAGCCTATATGACATTGGAGATGTAGTCTGCAAATGGATGAGGCAGAAGACAAATAGTTTATATATTTAAAACGATAAAATTAAATGTATCAGAAAAACACAATAGAATATGCTTGTATTTTCCCTTATAGGTATTCGAACATTTGTTCACCAATAGGATGTTTTAAAAGAAAGTTGTTGAATGTCTGGGGAGTTTCATATATTTTCTGTTGTGCCCTGAAATGATGGCAGCTTACACACTTGGGGTTTTGCCCAATGTAACATCTCAATTAGTAAACCCTTCCCCCACATAAAAAAGAAATATATACATATAAAAAAAATGGTGTATCTGATATCTATGGTGATTGTGCCTTTCACTATTTCTGCATGGTTTTTGTAATGTACGGATTTTTCCATCCCCAAAGTGGACAGTCAACCACTGGCAGGCAAGACTATGCAAAAGTCAACTGATGGGTTTTCCAACATCCATTCAGAAATCACAGGTACCCGCCAAAAAAACAAAAAACAACAATAAATACTCAGGTTAACACCTGAATTGTGTGTGATTATTTTTATCTGTAAAAAGGCCCTCATTACAAGTGAATTAAACCTTTATGAAAAACATACGGAGAAGCTAAATGTTATTATAGTGACAAAAGTAAAAAGTACTTGAGCAGCAGCATGGTCCCTGTGCATGATTAATATCTTCTACTCCATTAAACATCGATTGTTTACTCTGTGTTCAGTGTAGCAAGTCAGTGTAATTTTTTGTTATCTATCTACAGACCATAAAATCCTCTGCCACCCTATTTAAAAACTATGGAACAAATAAATGCTCATTCTCTTTTATTTATTTCAGAATCATAGAATACCCATGGTGAGTATCATAGGAAACTAAAACACATTTGTTTTACATATATTATTGAGAGTTCTGAGAATGTTTTACTTAAGGTGTGAGGGAAAATATTTATTATTTAATTAATCTGTATCAATGGACTCATTGCTTTGTATCCAGTAAACAGGTTGGTCCTGTTAACTGAGGAAATAATGATGTGGCAATGTGGCTAATAAACAAGTCGTTTTTACATAGAAGCCTCAGGGAGGTCACTCTCTAATCCTGCAATGGGTGGATTATGGGAGGGACTTACTGAGGTTACTCGTTTATCCGGTTCCCCAGTAAAAAAAACAAAACTTGAAGATCTCATTCCAAAGTAAAAAACGTTAGTGTTACTTCTATTAATAACGCAACGACGCAGCAGAGAGGGAGAAATGGCCTGAAGCACCTGAGCTCGAGCTCCATCCTCCGTGAAGTCAGTCTGACATTGATGCCACGACAGCCCTACAGCCGGGCAGCTACGGTATTTCCCTTATTGTATGTCTACATTTTATCAATTCCTTCGTGTAACATGGTATATGTTATTAAATAAAATGTGTGCTTAGTGTAAAGTGCGCATTCAAGGCACGGTAAATGGCGTATAAAAAATGCCTGCTTTCATTCCAGCTTTCTATCTAGCGGACGAGTCCCACCGGTTGTGCGGAGGTGTAACGTGAAGCCAACTTCCCTGTGCTGTGGTCGGTCGTGATTCGAGCAATCTTGTCGTCCTGGTGACGGAGCTCACTCAGCTCGCCTATTTTTCCTCTCGGGATTTAACCAGGAACACATAATAGCAAACAACAACTCCTCGGCGTGGCGTTCACCTCCCAGCAGCAGTAAGTACCGCGGAGTCTGCCCCGAGCTGACCCGTAGCCGCCTGTGGGTGGAGAATGTCGGAGGCGTTAGCTTGTGACAGCGCGGTGAGCAAACGAGATACGCAGGTAGCAGCTCGCCTCTGGGTTTGACCCCGAATCGGTCAAACACAGTTATTATTTCAATTGAAGCATCACACACGGATACAGCGACGCGCACACAGGCAGATGTTGCGCCGCATGTCAATATTTACCATCGTCTATGTTCAGTGTAATGACTCTGCAACGACGAACGCTTCCCACGCCAGGCTTCTTAACTGGGATGTGTCTCTTATCCTCTGCAGGTGGCGATTTGAAAAGAGAGGAGGAAAATGTGCCATCGTCTGGGCTACACAGGCGTGTTCCTGCAACCCACAGATTTTTCAAATTAGACGAAGGAACTGCAATGGTCCTGTTGCCAGGGGTGTCATTAACACACTAACATCTACAAATCCCTGCAGGAGATTTGTGATATTATGAGGTATGGAGGATCCCATCAAGCGGTTGAAGTAATTATTCAACTGTAGTGGTTCATAGAAGGGATTTTTTTTTGCTCATCTGGATTACAGTGGCAGGTGTGTGACTGATCATTTAAGACTAGAAACCGATGTGAGGGGGAATATGAATATGAATATTCACCCTTGACTCCCTCACGCCCTTCAGACAACGATAGGTTAGCTGTGTGACTGCACGATCAACAGGAGCCATGCACAGTCCTGCTCCTGAAATCCTGGCAGGATACCCGAGTGGATATGGGGCGGACAAAGATGTGAATTCCGAGACGACCCTGGGAAGTGCCTACTCTCCCGTGGACTACATGAGCATCACCAGCTTCCCCAGGCTGCCGGAGGACGATGTGGCGTCCGGGGACAACGCTATCAAGTCTCGCAAAGAGGATGACAATGTGCTGAGTGAGCAGGATACGGGTCAGTCGGACGCCATTCAACTAAATACCGTGAACAGACACCATAGATGAATGTCCTCAGGTTTACTTGGATGTGGATTTACTAAGTCGGAGAAATGACCACGTCTAAGTCTAAAACCTGACCATTGGCTGCATAACCCAGCATACACCAAATGTGTGTTTCTCCCGCTCCTTACTGTTTAGTTTAACTAACAGTGCGTTTTGTGCTGCATGTCTCAGACCCAGATATGTTCCTGAAGTCCGCTCGCCTGCAGCGGCTCCCCTCCTCGGCCTCGGACCTGGTCAGCCATGACGTGTCCATACAGGAAACCAACCGAGACCCCTTCAAAGAAGACTGCGCCTGCCAGCGAGACGGACTGACTGTCATCATCACAGCCTGCCTCACCTTTGCCACAGGAGTCACCGTGGCCCTCATCATGCAGATCTACTTCGGAGACCCACAGGTGGGTGTGTTGGCATTACACGCGGATGTCATTTTGTAACTGTGTTGCACTGGTGTTGCCTTTATTGACTGATGATTGGATGGAAGGTGACTTTACCTGCTGCTCCCACGCATGACTAAGATACTAAGATTACACAATGACGGCATCGCCCTTCTTACTTTGTCTTTCTATTCATTGCCAGGTCTTTAAACAGGGAGCGGTGGTGACGGACGTGGCTCAGTGTACGTCTCTTGGCTTCAGCGTTCTGGAGAATCAGGGGTCCAGTGTTGATGCTGCCATCACTGCTGCCCTCTGTTTGGGAATTGTCAATCCACACACCTCTGGTATAGGAGGGTGAGTGACAGAAAATGAATTCATCTCTTCTGCATAGGACCACCCATGTGGTCTTCAGACCTGGCTCGTCACAAATATTGAGATAACTCGATGTTCCTTCTGTTCATGTTTTATGCAGGGGCGGAGTTATGTTAGTGCACGACATCCGAAAGAATGAGACCAGGGTCATCGATTTCAGAGAGACTGCACCCTCTGCCATCCACCAAGACATGATGCAGACAAGCCTTGATCAAAATGTACAGGCGTGTTCTTGAATACTCTCTTCCTAATATCTATTTGTGTTTGGGGTTCATTATTGTTCTGCACAGAAGTTAACGTATGTTCTTGTTGCATTTCAGCCTGGTCTGCTGGTGGGTGTACCGGGCATGCTCAGTGGGATGCACCAGGCACACCAGCTGTATGGCAGGTATATATTATTTGTTCATTCTTTCACATAATGACACACCTGTGCTCCAAATGCCCTTAAGAGTTCAAACCATTTTGTTGAATGCTTTGAGAGAAGAATAAAAAAATATACATGTATATTTATATATTCTCTGACAAAGCTCGTGCAGGTTTCAGTGTTCAGAGCTAAAGAAAGCAGTATATCTGTGTCACTAGCTGTGTTCAAAGAAAAGCCACAGTGTAAATTAGCTGTAATTATTCTGTTACTATGTTATTATCATTGTCCTCATGCCTCAGCTGCTGAGAAGAATGCTGCAGCAGTATCTTACTTACTTGATCCATGAATAGAGAGATGAAGCGTGAATGCTGTGCTGTTTTTGAATCATGACTCAATCTGCATTATTGTTCATTCGAAAGTGAAGAATTTGTCAACATTTGTAAACCAAGCCAAACTTACATGGTCTTTGAATTCCCCAGGATGGCGTGGAAGAATGTGGTTACCATGGCAGCAGATGTGGCGAGAAATGGCTTTAATGTTACCCATGACTTGGGTAGGTACTCTGTTGTTCTTCAGCACTAAAACGCTAAGTCATATAACGCTTAAGTGATCTCATCTTGCTCTCATGTCTTTCCCTAGCTGGAGCGCTGGCCAAAATAAAGGACCAACAATTCTCAGATGCATTTCGGGCTTTGTTCCTCCCCAACGGCCAGGCTCCCCTCCCTGGATTGTTCACTAGACGTCTTGATCTCGCCTCCATATTGGAGAGTGTTGCAGTTAAGGGGATATCAGAGTTCTACAGTGGAAACCTCACGCAGGAGATGGTGGCTGCAGTAAGGATTTTTTTTCCCCTGTCTCCAGCTATGATTATATAAGTAGTCATGAATTCTGCTTGGTCTCCATGGACGAGCCATTTTTACCCCTGAAACCCTGTTGTACTTTAACGGCAGACTTCTACATTTTGGCTAGAGGCTTAGTGTGATGGTAATGTAGTACTGCCATATTGTGAAAAATAATTATATTTGGTAATGGTTGATCATTGCTGTGTGGTCGAAATCTATTAGTTCCAGGTATATCTATAAAGTGACAGGACAAGTCAACAATTCCACATTTAAACTCCCTATTCATTTTTAATAGGTGCAAACCAAAGGTGGAGTGCTCACAGAGGATGACTTTGGAAACTACAGCACAGTCTTACAGCAGCCAGAAGAGATCATCTATCAGGGTAAATGCCTGTTAAAATGTGATGCCTTTTAATAGAGACTTTGCAATAGAATAAACCTCCGTCCATCCATTATCTACCCGTGCTTCTCCTTGGAGGCTCATGGAGCCAATCTCATCTCATTTGTTGTTTCTGAAGGACATCATGTGATGGTAGCCCCAGCCCCACATGCAGGCGTGGCCCTGATCACTGCACTCAACATCCTGGAGGGCTACAACATCACCAGCCAGGTCCCAAGGAACAGCACCTACCACTGGATTGCTGAGGTAACATATTATCTGATCTGATCACTATACAGCGTCAAAGGCATCCAAAGTGCATTAGTAGACATTATATTTGTGATTATCTTGTAATACTTTCCCAGGCTGTGAAGATTGCTTTGGGCCTGGCTAGTGGTCTGGGAGACCCTCTGTATGATGCTTCTGTCTCAGAGATTGTCACCAAGATGCAGAGGTAGAGATCGTTCGTCATTTTTACTTTTCCATCCAAACTGTGTGAGGCACTTTTTCGGACCCTGCACTTTTTTTGTTTCCGTCTCCAAGCAAATCAGAGGCTTCCCTGCTCCGCCAGATGATCAGTGACACTGACGCGTTCCCAGTTGGCCACTACACTCCATCATTCACCTTGGAGGAGGGTGCAGCCGCTGCCCAGGTCATGGTCATGGGCCCAGATGACTTAATTGTGTCATTCATGAGGTATGACAATGTTTAACTGAGTCACCCTTGCACAATGGTCAAGCCCATTTTTTAGTTTAGAATGAAATGAATTGAAATAAAGTGTTAACTAAGATCTCTTTGCCACTGTAGCTCTCTAAACAAACCATTTGGCAGTGGGATAGTCACTCCATCAGGAGTCCTGTTGAACAGCCAGCTCCTGGACTTTACCTGGCCTAACAAAACACAAAATTCCTCTCTCAATCCGGTAATTGCACCTTTTTTTATTTATTTTTAATTATCATCAATGTATTTAACATTAAAAGCTGAATTATGGCTCCTCATTGGTGTCGTGTTGTTTGATCTATTTCACTCTAGCACAACACCCTCCAGCCCGGGAAGAGGCCCTTGTCCTTTCTGATGCCCACTGCAGTGAGGCCATCATTGGGGTTGTGTGGCACATACTTGGCCGTTGGATCGGCTAATGGAGAAAAAGCTCTCAGTGGGATTACACAGGTTATATACTACAATCATTTATTGCATTGATTTTGCAGAGTTTTGTAACCTCAAACATGATACCTCATGATATTCATAGAAATGTATATACTCACTCACACATATTGCACATTATTAAACATGTATATTTATTATATTCTACTGTACATAGTATATATTTTTTGCCTCTACAGGTGCTGATGAATGTTTTGTCTTCACGTAAAAACATGAGTGACAGTTTGTCCTATGGGAGACTCCACCCACAGCTGCAGCCCGACATCCTCCTGGTTGACTGTGAGTTTTCTCCCATGGCTCAATCTCTTTAAGCTTTTACCTGGGTCTTTCAAAATACAGTTTTGAGTTTCCAAGACCTGGAACGTGTTCGAGGTACCTGAAAACCCCCAGAGACCAACTCATCATCTCTCTAGCATCTCCCCTTCACCGAAACCCTTACCCAAATTCCACATTTATAGCCCTAAAATGGGGACTTAGAATAGGGATGAAACACATTCGATTAATAGGTGTAAAGGAAGTCTTATGCAGACGTGTATTCTTCATTGTTCATTCTTGACACTAAACCAAGATCATCATCCATATTCCACTTTCTCATCTTTTCCTGCAGCTGAATTTCGAGATGAAGATGTTGAGCAGCTGAAGGCCAAAGGTCACAAAGTTGAAAGGATTGATGTTCTTTCATTGGTGGAAGGCACCCGGAGAACCAATGACCTCATCATTGGTGTGAAGGACCCCCGCAGTGCTGATGCTTCCGCCCTCACTATGTCCAACATGCCCTAGTCTGCACTCCACGGTCAGACATAAAAAGAAGGGGCAAAGATTGATGATGATTAAAAAGTAAGGAAGCTGCTTATTCACATCAATCACTAAACACAGTAATTCAACAGCAAAGTGCTGTGGATGAATTGGTTTGCTGACTCATCGAAAAGGACAAAAGAGCACAATTTCACGCAACAAAGTTGTCATGCCGACTCTCACATCCTCAATATTCCGTCCAGTGTAGATAGTGTTAAGAATAGATGTCCATCATCTTAAAGGCATCAGTCAAAGTTTGCAGCCAAAATTAAACAGAGCAGGGTACAATGGTGTGTTCATGAATTAATATCTGAGGCATGACAGTTCTACTCAAATAAAGCTCTGAAGGTATGAAGTTCAGTTTACTGTATGCGAGAAATAAAATGGTGTAAATGGCACTCTGATTTTAATAGTTTGCTCTCTGAATTAGTCTTTAGTAGTTGTGAAGTAGATTATGGAGGACAAACAATTATCTGTAGGACTGAGCTGAAACGATGAAAAAAAGATGCCACACCAAGAAGCAGCCACCTTTGTGATTGGAGTTATAACTGTCCAAGAATTCTCATGGCAAGAGGATCTGCTTCAGTTTAACAGGTGGTAAACTCACTAATTGTATAAATATTTAATTTAAGACATTTGAGTTTTGGCATATTTGTGTTCCCATTAAAAGCTTTCTATTTCTTTAGAGATGGATTAAATCTAATCTGTCTATTTTTATATTTATATTTGTTGGGCTGTATACATTATTTATGCTGGTGTAACACAAAGCATTCCACCAGGAGAGTAGAAGAGGCTGCCATGTATATTGTTTTTTGTTTTTTTGCTGTACTGGTGTAATTATTTAAGGTATTATATTTGAATTAAGAACCAATCGCTTTTTTTGTGCATTCAATTCTAAACATTGTTTGAATGAAGTTCCAAATGGCAAATGCTGACTTATCAAGCTTTTATTCAACCTTTTGTCTATGTTGTTGGGTCCCATGAGTGCTAATGCTTATTTCTCGTACTCTAGAGTCCCTTGCCTTAATGCAAACATTTGCACTCCTAATGTTTCATTCAATGTATATGTATCTGATTTAAATAAATCTTTCTCCCCTGAGGATTAAGTTATTGTTGAACTGCCCAGGAAAAAAAAGAAGATAGATTTATAAATGTTAACTTGCTGCTGCTCACTATGTGCTGTTTTTATGTTTCATTTTGTTACACCAATTTATGTTTAAGTTGAGATTTACATGTGTTACTGCACTTTTGTTCATTTTACTTTTAAAATAGATGTGAGCGATACATTACTTTTGAAATCATGCTTGAATTTTGTGCATAACAATAGCGATTAATCGCGAAACGCAATTAAGGGCTTCTTAAGTATTTAATTCTTCAACTTCAATTCAAAGTGACATTGCCACTCAAGTGAAGTTTTACTTTGGAGAGCTCCGGCGGAAATGGTGTTGTTGGTTTTCCTGTTTGACGTCGTTTCTGACTTGGATGTGCTTCATGTTTTGTTAGCTAATCTGGCTAGCAAATGTCGACCGGTTGAACTTATTTTCCAATGAATATATGTGGTAAGCGCTTTGCCTTTCTCATGTGCAATTTACTTCTAGTCATATGTTTATTGTGTCAGAGCTAGCTAGTGACCAATCTAATACGTGGCGGCCCAGTAGATTAATGATGCATTACGTGCAGTACTACACAGCTAACGTAGCTAGCGTTTGCTAACCGCAGCTCTCGAAGAAGCCAGCAGGAACCGCCTCGGCGGTAATTTTATCATCTCTCTTCCTGCGGCGTCTTCCTAAAACGCAGAGTTTTTACTTGCAATGGTTTGTTCATACAAACACTAAGATGCACCACGACACGGGAAACATAATGTATATGTTTGCTTGCTAAATGAGAGCTAGCTTACGATGGTGCGAAGGCCCGCAAACAACTGCTGGGCCGATCGTAACCGCCTTAACCACAGTTAATGGAAGTGTAACTGACATTGACGCTAAAAACGCACTCATTCAGGTATCTCGGCCACCTTCTGTGGCTTCTGTAGTGATTTGACACACCTGTCATTCGATGTCCAGCATCACCGTGATGTCATTCATACTAACAATGTGTTCCAGTTGGTTGGTCGATGGTTTCTTCTCTGACAAACAGTGTGCTACAATGCTGTACAAAGTGGATTCGTGATGTGTATGTATGTATGTGTGTGTGTAATTTCAGCATAAAACCGTTCAAACGCCACTCCTAACAAAAAGGGAGGGGGGATGGCACATCGACACACTCCACCTGAGCTGTCCCAGAAGGCCACTGAGTACCTGGAGCCAGATAATGACTCTGATGGGGACTCTGGTGTGGGGGAGGATGCAGCAGATGATGCTGACCGTTGCCATGGAAGCCCAGGAACGGGAGAAGAGAAAGACAACATGCAAGATGGCATGGAAGGAAACAGCCAGGCGGGAGATGATTTCACAGTTTTTGTTGCCTTTCAAGGGAACATGGAGGATGAAGACTTCAAACAAAAACTTGACTCTGTCCTCAGTGGGATCCCTGACATGCTGGATATGGGTAAGTTGTGTTGTTATTAACTCTTACTGCTATTGGAACCAAGCAGTAAAATATTCATTTGAAAACAAACAAATAGGAGACCTCACTTGACTACACAAACAAATAGGAACCTCCCAATTTGGTTGGCAGTTGACGGTCGTAGACCCACACTCACTCTGGAAGTCAGTCTTTTCCTAGATGAGTTCTCAAAGGGTTGTTATTAAGGCATTTCAAAGCTAATACTTACGTACTTACGTTAATACATACGTTATTTTGTATTTGGAGGGAGTTTAGGTCCTATTATATTGAGATTTGTTTCAACTGTGAATGTGTAAATCAACGTTGAAGTGAAACAGCTCCACTTTGATTCTGTTATGGCTTGCTGTACTATGCAATACTGCAAATGTATATTTAAAAGCGCCCCCACCTCTTTGTGTTAGTATTTCTTCCAGCAATATTTCTGTATTTTCATTCTTTCCTTGCTGTAGTAGTTTTTGGTTATCTCTTACACATCGTAATTGCAACGTGTGCCAATTGATTGTCCTTTTAGGCTCTGACAGGCTTAGACCACAGCATGTGGAACCGTGGAACAGTGTGCGGGTTACCTTCAACATTCCTCGGGATGCTGCTGAGCGACTCAGGCTGTTGGCCCAGAACAACCAGCAGCAGCTCAGAGACCTGGGGATTCTCTCCGTGCAGATAGAAGGTAACCGCACAGCATTCGAAGAGGATAAAGGGTCAAAACTGGGCCTCCTGTAGTGACATATTGAGATATTAATGTCCCTGATTTTGATCTACAGGGGAAGGGGCCATCCATGTGGCTATGGGACCAAATAGAGGACAGGAAGTAAGGGTGAATGGACCAATCGGAGCACCTGGTCAGATAAGAATGGATGCCGCCTTTCCAGGTCAGCCTGTACCAGGTATTGATATAATTAAATTGATGACATACAGTATGTTTACAGAATATTGTATACATTGAAACAGCGTGATTGATGGATAATGGTACTATTTTATGCATTCATTTTCTGTTTAATGCATTTGTGATATACTATAATAAACACCATCGTTATTCTATGTAGCAAAGGTGCTATTCTGTGTTTAGACATTTGATATAGATTTTACATTTTTGAGCATAATTACTTAATCTGCCCATATTTCACCAAGGAGGTGTAAGGATGGCTAATCCCCAGATGGTTCCTCCTGGTCCTGGCATGGCAGGTCAAGCTATGTTGCCCGGCAGCAGTGGACAGATGCACCCTCGCATGCAGAGACCAGTTTCACAGACAGGTTCGGGTCTTTTATCTTTTCTCGTGCCTAGGTGATGCATGTTGTTATTTTAAAATATTATGACTAGGGCAGCACAGAACTGGAAAATGTGCATCTTCCTGTCTCACAGACCTGATGGACCCGATGATGCCAGGTATGCCGGTGCAGCAGCAGCAGCAGCAACAGCAGCAGCAGCAGCAACAACAACAGCAACAACAACAACAACAACAGCAGCAGCAGCAGCAGCAGCAGCAGCAGCAGCAGCAGCAGCAGCAGATGCAGCACCAACAGGCGGGTCCCCATGGTTCAGGCCCTATGCCTCCTCAGGCTGCCCACCACATGCAGACCCTGCAGGCTGGGAGACCACTCAACCCCGCCGCACTGCAACAGCTACAGCAGCAGCAGCAGCAGCATCACCAACAGCAACAGGCTCAACAGCAAGCTCAGCTCAACCAGCTTGGACCAAGACCTCCTTT